>VWZE01000599.1:134598-165526 GCA_013396675.1 Eubucco bourcierii
AGCAGCTCTCCTATGAGGACAGGCTGAGGGAGTTGGGGCTCTTCAGCCTGGAGAAGAGAAGGCTTCGAGGGGACCTGATAGTAGCCTTCCAGTATCTGAAGGGGGCCTACAGGAAGGCTGGGGAAGGATTATTTACAAGGTCCTGCAATGACAGGACAAGGGGCAATGGGCTTAAACTGGCAGAGGGGAGATTTAGACTAGATGTTAGGAGGAAGTTCTTTACAGTAAGGGTGGTGAGGCACTGGAACAGGTTGCCCAGGGAGGTTGTGGATGCTCCCTCCCTGGATGTGTTCAAGGCCAGATTGGATGAGGCCTTGAGTAACCTCTACTAGTGGGAGGTGTCCCTGCCTATGGCAGGGGGTTGGAACTAGATGATCCTTGAGGTCCCTTCCAACCTTACCATTCTATGATTCTATGATTCTATGATATTCAGGGAGATTTGGACAACTACATTCTCCAGCACTTTTGAAGTTACCTGTGTCAATCTACATACTAGTGCAGTTACAGACAAAATGCATCTTTGTCTGTTCCTTTGCTAACCAAAGCAAAAACACTCTGAGACTCAAATCATGTCCAATGATAGTCTGTTCTGTAAAGAAAGTAACTTCTTTACTGTTTCCTGAAAGGAAAATCCATTCCCAGCATATGGAAGATAAAGTTTCCTTCATAACAATCACGTCAGGTAGTTTCTGTTCCGTATCAAGAGCATCCCATCCCATATTCCTTTAGTTTAATTAGTCTCTATGATATGCAGAGTTTTAGCAATTCTGAATTTGTTTTCACTTTTACAGATTGATTGATGCTTACGTAGTTGGCAGAATATTTTGGCAGGATATTATCCTAGTAACACACTCAGCTCTTTGGAACAATATTCACGTAGTAGTAACTTGAAAAAATTCCCATCTGTGGATTTCAAAGCATTTCCCAAATATTAGTTAACTATGACTCTCTATATGTCAGAAAAATTATTCTCATTTTACAGTGGAGGAAGCTCAGGCCCAGATCTTTAAAAAAACTTACAGGAACATATTCAATTATTCCAACTTTTGGAATATGTGACTTAGAAAGAATGTAATTTCTTTTCCCTTTCACTAAGCAACAAAGCAGCACCTGATAGCAACTCAATAAGAATAAATTGCACTCTTCCAATGCATTTTATTTACCATCTATGTCTGATGTGTAGGATAATTTGTATATTATTATCTGGCTCTTATTACTTGAAACAGAGCCTCTCTGCAAAGAGTGTCTTAAAAGATATCTGAAGCTACAACATTTTACATCACTTCTAGGCAGTTCTCATGACCTGTCATGTATAATTACCCTAGAAAACTAAGAGTTGAGTATTAATTATTATCAGGAGATAGGTAGAAGCCCAAAATGGGAAAACAAAGGAAGATGTTGCTGTCTGATCCATTAGGTTTGGTTTTTTTCTTTAAGTTAGGAGAATATTGTCCAAATGTTTGACTATCTTCCCTTTAAATGTGCAAAAGAACATTTTTCTGAAAGTTTTAACACTTTCATTTTGGTTTTTTCCTACAGGGAGTTTTAATAATATAGAATCATAGAATGGTAAGTTTGGAAAGCACCTCAAGCATCATCTAGTTCCAACCCCCTGCCATGGGCAGGGACACCTCCCACTAGTACAGGTCACTCAAACCCTCCTCCAACCTGGCCTTGAACACCTCCAGGGAGGGAGCAGCCACAACCTCCCTGGGCAACCTGTTCCAGTGTCTCACCACCCTCACTGCAATGAACTTCCTTCTAACATCCAGTCTAAATCTCCCCTCTGCCAGTTTAAACCCATTGCCCCTTGTCCTGTCATTCAAGACCTTATAAATAGTCCCTCCCCAGCCTTCCTGTAGGCCCCCTTCAGATACTGGAAGGCTACTAGAAGGTCTCCTCAAAGCCTTCTCTTCTCCAGGGTGAAGAGCCCCAACTCTTGTAGCCTATCCTCATAGCAGAGCTGCTCCAGCCCTCTGATCATCTTCGTGGCCTCTTCTGGACCCACTCCACCACTTCCATGTCCTTCCTGTGCTGAGGGCTCCAGAACCACAGTACTCCAGATGGGGTCTGAGGAGAGCAGAGTAAAGGGGCAGAATCCCCTCAGTTGCCCTGCTGGCCACACTTCTCTTGATACAGCCCAAGACTCAGTTGCTGTCTGGGCTGCATGTGCACACTGCAGCCTCATGTTGATCTTTTCATCACCCGGACTCCAAGGTCCTTTTCCTCAGGGCTGCTCTCCAGCCATTTATATGATGAGAAGAACACACTGGATGTGTGAAACTTTGAACCATGCTAGTGCAGACTGAAAAAAACAGTTACTTTAATCTAACCAGACTTTGCTAATGAGAAGGTCACCCTGCCTTCACTCTGACTGTCTTCCTTGGACATACACAGGGATTTAGGCACTGAGACAGCTCTGGGAACTGACAGCACTGGGGCCAACAACAAAATCTTTCTATAGGGTGGTAGGTCTCTGGTAGAGTAGCTCCCTGATTTGATAATTGTCTTGCAAACACTAACATCAGCAAAACAGCGGTAGAAATAGGGGTGCAGGCAGGGAAGAACAGACATCATTTTTGCACAGAAAGGCTGTCATTTTCTCATTAAATATGCTAAACAACACATCATTTGCAATTAAGTTTAATACTTGCACAAAGCACCCTTCAGACTTAAGCATCCAAATTACACATGTTTAGGGTATATTGGGCCATAATGTACCCTATTTACTTCTCTGGGTGATGATAACTTTATGTAATCCTCTGGCTCACAAGCTGGTATCATCTGAAACAGTTCAGCTGCAAACACTGTTGCTCTAGACTCCAGATTTCAAAAAGACTCTGGTCAAATATCCAAGGCAAATTAGTGTCCTTTTAAGTTCAGTAAGTAGATTGAATGAGCCTATGTATGAAGTGCAGAAGGAAAGACCCTTCATGAGCATTGCAGAAAGCTGTCTAGGATTTCAAGCATTGTTATGAATATTGGTACAGGTCACAATCCTAAGAGCAGCCACCTTACACATCATCTGCTCCTCAAAATCTCTGTGGAATTTTGCCAAGTCTTGTGATTTATTGTGTATGTTAGGACAAAACAATGGTCCAGCATCCATCTTACTTGTTTTTTAAATGAGTCAGAGATGTTCCATACATTTTAGAAAGTGCAGTAGGTCCCTAAATATGTATGTAGATGCTACATGAGATGTTTAAAAACATAGATAAGACATTGTGAATTTGAAGAATAATACGTTCTTTGTTATGACTCCACCACCTCTTGGGCAGCCTATTCTAATGCCTGACAACTCTTAGTAAAGAATTTTTTCCTAATACCCAATCTGAACTTCCCCTGTAGCAATTTGAGGACTTTTCTTCTAATCCTACCACTTGATAGGAGAGAGAAGAGACCAACCCCCATCTTACTACAACCTTCTTTCAAGTAGTTATAGAGAGCAGCAAGGTCTCCCCTCAGCCTCCTCTTCTCTAAACTAAACAATTCCAGTCCCCTCAGCTACTCCTCATAAGGCTTGCTCTGCAAGTCCTTCACTGTCTTTGTTGCCCTTCTCTGCATATGCTCCAGCAACTCAATGTCTTCCTTGTAGGAGGAGACTCAAAACTGAACACAGTATATGAGATGTAGCCTCACCAGTGCTGAGTACAACAATCACTTCTTGGCCACAAGCACACTACTGGCTCATGTTCAGCCTGCTGCCAGCCAGCACCCCATGGGCCTTTCCTCCTGGGCAACTTTCCAGCTCCTTGCCCCCAAGATTGTAGTATTGCATGGGATTGTTATGACCCAAGGGCAGGACCCAGCACTTGGCAGTTAAACCTCCTACAACTGGCCTCATCCCATCAATCCAATCTGCCCTATACAGAGCCTTCCTATGTTCAAACAGATCAACACCCCCACCCAATTTTGTGTCATCTGCAAACTTACCAGGAGAGCACTGAATCCAGTTCTAGCCCTAACAAGATCAGAGTTCTTAAAGAATAATTCACAGAAGTTGTTTTCCCTCTGAATATGGAGTAAAGAACAAATTCTTTTAATGAATTTATTCAATTTTGTGCATCCTTTTGCAGCAAAGTAAAACTATCATTGTTATCTTCCTTGCCTATCATCTCTTTTACTCCTCCTGCTGAAAACAAATGCTAAGTGAGTACATACTACTAATTCACAGCATTTCGCTTTCAGACTTGGCACAGATGAAAACAGGCTTTAGAAGCTTCAAAGCAATGGAGTGTTATTTTCACAGCATCTAAGATTCAGCCTTTACTAGAGAAATTTACATACAAAAATACTCAGTTGTCTGCAATAACAGGTTAGTGAGAACATACTACAAGCTAGTACTATTTCAAGTAAAATAGGATGACTTCATTTAACTTCAAGCCAGGTCTACCTCAATTTAATCTGCTGTAATTCTATTGTAGCCTCATCACAATCACAATAAAAGTCCTCATATGTATCGATTGCAGAAGTTTTTTGACAACACATGTCAAGTCAGACCAAGGCTGCTCAAAGCAGAAAATGTGATTTCCTTCAGATAAATTTAGTGTATAAAACTGATCAATAGAGAGAAATTGTCACTTTCTGGTCAAATCTGTCCTAAATGCTTCCTTTAATTAATTTTATCTTCCTATTTTTTCACAGTAATGATCAAAGAAGTCTGAGGTAGACAAATTCAGCAAGGATTGGCTACCTCTTAGAAATACAGTTTAGTCAGATGAATGTAAACTTTTACTTCTATGCACTTTGCATAATAATTCCCTGCTCTAACATCCTCAAGCAATATAAATGCAAAAAATAGTGGTGGCAAAGACATGCTGATGCTTTTGGTACACAGTTCATTAATTTCAGAGACAGAGAAAGGTGACAAGATCTCAGCAGTGACAGAAGCCCAAGTCTCTCAAACTTGGTCTCAAATAACTTTACACCATAAGAAATATCCTCTCTATATATGCTACAACACAGAGGCCATGTTTCATAGAATCATAGAATGGTAAGGTTGGAAGGGACCTCAAGGATCAGCTAGTTCCAACACCCTGCCATGGGCAGGGACACCTCCCACTAGTAGCCCCGACCTGTCCAACCTAGCCTTGAACATCACCAGAGAGGGAACAGCCACAACCTCCCTGAGCAATCTGTGCCAGTGTCTCACCACTCTCACTGCAAAGAACTTCCTCCTAACATCCAGTCTAAATCTCCCCTCTGCCAGTTTAAATCCATTGCCCCTTGTCCTGTCATTACAAGACCTTGTAAATAGTCCCTCCCCAGCCTTCCTGTAGGCCCCCTTCAGATACTAGCAGGCTACTATCAGGTCTCCTCAAAGCCTTCTCTTCTCCAGGCTGAAGAGCCCCAACTCTCTCAACCTGTCCTCATAGGAGAGCTGCTCCAGCCCTCTGATCATCTTTGTGGCCCTCCTCTGGACCCGCTCCAACACTTCCATGTCCTTCCTGTGCTGAGGGCTCCAGAACTGCACACAGTACTCCAGGTGGGGTCTGACAAGAGCAGAGCAAAGGGGTAGAATCCCCTCCCTTGCCCTGCTGGCCACACTGCTCTTGATGCAGCCCAGCACTCGGTTGTTGTCTGGGCTGCATGTGCACACTGCAGGCTCATGTTGAGCTTTTCATCAACCCAGACGCCCAGGTCCTTTTCCTCAGGGCTGCTCTCCAGCCATTCACCACCCAGTCTGGAGTTGTGCTTGGGACTTATTCTACTACAGCCTTGCACATTCATACAAATGGCTTCACCACTTTTCCTTTAGCATGTATTTTTCTTCACCATCAAGGGTAAAATTTTATTAAGTGGTACTTTGATGTTCACTTCTACTAGCAGCAAGAGTACAGCATTAACTCCTAATGTCAACTATGGCATTGTCAATGCATTACACTAGGGTTTCAAAGAGTTCAAGAAAGAAGTGTTGTGTGAACATCCATATTGGCTGGCCAAACATCAACATTTTTCACAGAAGATCCACCACTGCAGCAAAGTCACACGCTTTTTCTTTCCATAACCCACCAAGGATTTCACCACAGAGTTCAGCTCCAGTTTTGCCTCCACTTGCAGTATTTTGTTGCTGGACACCTTAAACATTCTGTCTATGTGACAGTGGCATTACAGTCAACAGTTTCCCAAACTGCCACTATTCAAATGGGGGATTTTGCATTCTGTCTAAGAAGGATCTTGGAGTTCTGCCTTTTTCCCTTCTTCCTACACTAACTTCCCTGATTCATCAGTGTTTTGTTTACAGAAAGATGCATAGATCTATCCTGTTTAAACTATATCCTGAACAGCTACACCCCTCCTAGTCCTTTAAGCTCCTGGGTTTTATCTCAAAGAAACCAGCTAGCAAGCTCCTCTACTGCACTCATAACTTTCACATATCTGCAGCATTTATCTGTTTACTACGGTGAAATCAGCTAGTATTTTTTTCTGCTCTTTTCCTTCCATGTGTCATCTTAACAATCTATAGAGGCTACAGTCAGCTTCTCTTCATGCTTTTGCCATCTCAAAGGAAATGCTCACCGCTTTCACACTATCAGTATCCACCAATGCCCATCTGTTTTCATCTTTCAATATTTATTAGCTTCAGGTACTGCCCTAATCAGATCCAAAAAGCACAAAATACCAGTTCAACGCAAGATTTTTAGATACATCTTTTTCATTGACGGCAAATACACAGTGAAGAGAGATCTAGCCCTAACCCCACACAGTTTTCCTGGGGCAGTATGACTAATTTACATAATTTTGCAGACGTTTCCTTTCCTTTTAAACCATTTTCCCCTGCCCTCTCACAGTCTTTCTTATAGCCATACTTCACAGCTAGTTGATCTTCCCAGCTACAGAGCTTATTTTCAGTGTCCTCATAATTATGCCAACAGATATCTCATCCCTTAACAAAGTGAGGGGGAAACATTTCTTTGGAGTAATTCCTCAAGAATCCTTACCAAAAGCTTCAGGGGAAGATAAATGCTGAATAAACCTCTCGGGTTGATTTACTGCTTCGTCAGATTCTGATGGGAAAAAAAAGCGGAGGTGAAAATCTTCCAATAAAGTTTCAGGATTTATTTTTCTTTTCATGGAGGAAAAAAAAAAAATCAAACTCCTGTACAGAAAAAGGATATCTCAAGTGGATTAGTATAGTTGAATTCAAATAGTGTCTCAGTTAATTTATTTTTCCCTAGATACACACAGCATTTTCTAAAAGCTTAAGTATAAAAATACGCCCTGGAATTCTGTATGCTGGTGCATTGCTGTGATGATGCCTCTGAGTTCCTATTTAATGTTTTCAAGACAATACGATCTACCTTTTTATTACAGTATGCTAGAACAGAAAAACAACAGCCAGGACTAAAATATATTGACAAGAGTAAAACACAATATTACTATTTCTGACTGAAGATGCTTAGAAAAATGTCTGTTTTAATGTCCTGTCAATATAAAATGGTGTAAGAGAGATACTGTTTCACCTGACAGATTAGTTTTTGATATATTCCTTAATTATCACATCTACAACAACAACAACAAGCCCTATCTCTAATGTATTGAACTTCATTCTCCATTTAAGTATCAATCACGATTTCATCATACTATTTTTGCTATATTTTATTTTAATTAGTGATCAAAAGACAAAAGGTAATCTGTCAGTATGGAATTTTGAAGCCTTGATAGGAAGGTGTAAAAGCCTCATTTCTTACAGTAACATGTGTGAAAAATACTAATATATATATATTAGTATATAATATAATAGAAATAATATATATTAGTAACACTATATTTTACAAAGATATATTAGTATATAATATACTATATATAATGTATATTAGGAATACTATATATTACTAATATGTATATTAGCATTATACTATATAAAATATCTATATTAAGAATACTATGTATTACTAATATGTATGTTAGCATTATACTATACTATACAAAATATATATTAGGAATATTATATATTACTAATATATATATTAGCATATCAGTATATATTTGGGAAACACTTATAGGAGTTACCTCGCTATAAATGTTCTTCTGACCATTTGTTTTAGCACAGTATTTAAGCATTTCCTGTACTATAAGTTCTGGTTTGATTTAGTTCATTTATTTCTTGCAATTTTGTATCAATTTTATTCATTATTTATTGCGCTACATTTATCAACATTTTTAAAAATTCAAGGTAAAAGAAAAGAGTAATTCCACTTTAAATACCTTCTGGAGACTGTCAAATCCAATGTGTAAAAGTATTGTAAACAGATTGACAATATTTCTTGCAATATATTGCCATCTAGAGGACAAAATGTAAGTTGCTGCAAAATAAATATGAGGGGTTAAGTGCTATTTATAACTCATATGGTTTAACCTGAAAAACACATATATGTGTTTTCCAGGCAAAGTGATGTGCCATATTCACAAAATCAGCTGGACATAGATGCATAACCACAACACATACAATAACCACACATGCATGCATGAGTTGAACACTGCATGTGACCCAAGAGATATGATTGGGTCACATACTGTATTCAACTTATGCATGCATATGCTGTCCAGCTATTGTGGTCCAGCTATTTCAACAGCATTTCTATGGCTGATTTAGACATATATAGATATGTACACACACACACACACACACACACATACATATATGCTATATATGCACATATATACCATATATATGACATATATATCATATATATGACATATATATGCACACATACACACATATATGCTATATATGCACATATATGTATCATATATATATGCTATATATGCAAACACACACGCATATATATGCTATATATGCACATATATAGAGCATATGTATACACTATATATGCACACACACACACACATATATCTCATATATATGCACAGACACATACATATGCTACATATGCACATATTTGCATCAACAGCAGTGTAGCCAGCAGACAAGGGAGGGGATTCTCCCCCTTTACTCTGCTCTCGTCAGACCCCATCTGGAGTACTGTGTGCAGTTCTGGAGCCCTCAGCACAGGAGGGACATGGAGACACTGGCACAGGTTTCCCAGGGAGGTTGTGGCTGCTCCCTCCCTGGAAGTGTTCAAGGCCAGGTTGGATGAGGCCTTGAGTGAGCTGTACTAGTGGGAGATGTCCCTGCCTATGGCAGGGGGTTGGAACTAGATGATCCTTGAAGTCCCTTCCAAACTTACCGTTCTATGATTCTATGATGAGATATAGACATATATATATGCTATATATGCACATATATATGTACACTATATATGCACACATACACACATATATATCATATATATGCACGTATATATATCCTATATATGCACATATATATCATATATATACACTATATATGCACACACACACACATATCCTATATATGCACATATTATCTCATAGATCTATAATTGAAAATTTCAATCTTTTGCAACAAAAAACAATTTGGTTTCTAGATAATTCCCTTTATGCATCCAAAACATGAAACTGAATTTCTAATTATGACTAAGCAGCAATATTTTTCAGAAAGTCACACCAAAAATACTAAACTTCCTGATTAGATGAATGGAAATCAGTGAGATGCACTCCAGGACAGCTGTGTAGCTACACAGTTGATTGCACCTAGAAAGAAATGGGGTACACAAGCCTAATAGAAATAACTTTTAAGTATTAGGTAAGAGTTCTCACTCTCATGTAACCTATAAAAGTAAACAGTATATAGTACTGAAGCAGTTTAGACATTGAATTCATTTGGACTATCAAGACCTCAAAACTGAATTACACAATTTAAGTACTTTGCTGAATTGGGACTTGCATTTTCAACTGTTGTTCTTGGTCATAAATGTGATTATCCTAAGTACAGTTAGATCTGAACTAAGGGTGAAAGATTTATTCTGTTTCATTTGCAGTTTCTTTGCAATGAAAGTCTCTAGCTATTTTTTTAAAGGATTGGAAAATACATTTAAGTAGAACTGAACGTGTTAGCAAATGGAGTATAAAAACCTCTAAATCAGTATGAGGTCAGTTAGTGCAACCTAACTCATATGTAGCAAACTCTGTTGAACATACTCTTTTTCTTCAATTTCTGAAGTGCAACTAACACAGACTGATCTGTAGATGCAAAGCAGTGATCTTAGTGTTTCAAAAACAGGGGGAAAGTATGAGTATTAACTATTTCCAAGAAGCAAGAATGTGGGATACTTCTATCTAAATTTAAAAACAAAACCAACCAACCAACCAAACAAAAAGGTTAATAATGTAGACACTAGTGTTTAACTTCATAAGGTTCCACAAAGGGAAGTACAAAGTTCTGCATCTGAGGATGAGCAACCTCAGGCACCAGTATATGGTAGGTGACAACCAGACGGAAAATCAGCTTGGCAGAAGAGGACCTGGGCTGGGGATCATGATGAACATCAAACTGAACATTAGCTAGTGATGTGCACATGTGCCACAGTGTTAATAGTATACTGAGTTGCATTAGGAGTAGGTTGAGGAAGGTGATTCTTCCCCTTCTCTGAGCACCAGTGAGACCACACCTGGAGCATGAGTCCAGTTCTGGGCTCCTCAGTAGCAGGAGGACATGGACATAGACTCTTTAGAGACATAGACAAGACTCTAAGGGGACATTCTGGGTGTCCAATACCTAGAAGAAGGGATCCTAGAAGAAGGTTGGATAGAGACTTTTCATAAGAATGTCTAGCATTAGGACAAGGGGGAATGGTTTTAAGACAAGGGAGAGTATGTTTAGACTGGATCTTAGGAGGAAATTTTTCAGTATGAGGGTGGTGAGACTCTGGAATAGGTTGCCCAGGGAGGTTGTGGACACCTCCTCCATGGGGTTGTTCAAGGTCAGGTGGGAAGAGGCCTTGAGGTGGTGTTGTGAGGTGTCCCTGCCCATATTGGGTACATTGGAGTAGGTAATCTGGAACGTGCCTTCCAACCCAAGCCATTCTATGATTCTACGGACATGTTGGACAGAGTCTGGCAAAGGGCCACAAATGTAATGGTGAAGTGATTTGAATGTCTTTCCTATGACAGGCTGAGGGAGGTGGTACTGTTTGGCCCAGAGAAGAGAAGGCTCAGGAGATCTTACAAATGGTCTCACAAATGTATATAAATGTTGAAGGGAGGGTACAAATAGGACAGGGCCAAGCTCTTTTCAGTGGTGTCCAGTGACAGCACCAGAGGCAGTGAGCACAAACTCCAACACAGGAGGTTCCTTCCAAAGACCAGAAAGCACTTTTTCATTGTGAGAGGGTCCAAACACTGCTGCAGATTGTCCACAGGTTGTGGAGTCTCCACCCTTGGAGATCTTAAAGAACATCTGGACACACTGTAAGCAGCCCTGCTTGAACAAGGGAGTCAGAGCAGCTGCTCTCCAGAGATACTTTTCCAACCTCAACAATTCTGCTTCCCCTGCTTTTTGTTATTTCCTTAGTATCTCTCTGAGAGGAGATGGAGAGTTCACTAATTTTCACTTTTGGTTTCCTTCTGAGACATAACTTAAGAATTTGTTCAATTGTTTTTCATTCGGCCAAAACAACCTAAGCCTGTAATTTTGCATTTGTCAGGAAATACAGAAAACCATGCATTCACAGCAGGGACTTTGATCAGAGGTCATTTTGCTCCTGAAAAACACAAAGTGGTAAGAACTGATGTCTTTTATGGATTGCATTTGAAACTATCTGACACTTAAAATCCATCAAAGGAAAGTGAAGATCAGCATAGCTTAGCAGGATTAATTGAATGATTTTTACATTAAAACATATACATACACTTTTTCAAAATAAAGGGGGAAAAAAATCCCACAAACTTTCCTTTGTTGACATGAATGCTGCTTTTGGAATGTGAATGGTCTCTGGAAACTAAATTATTTCAGTGATGTTTTGTTCACTTTCCTTAGAGATTTTATTTTTATAAGATCATCAGCAGTAACTTAAGTAATAATATAACATTAATGTCTGTCACAGAGATGTCAGGAAGTTTGTATTAAATGTTCATGTCAGTAATATAAAAGAAATTAATCAAAACCACCCAATTGTATTCTGTTTTCACTTTTAACTAAGAATCAGTTAAAATCGAATCTTACTTTTGATTGTCAAAAAAAATTTAAAAAGAGACCTTTTATGGGAGTTACCAGTGAACAAAAATTGTAACAAGTGGATGAAAGGGGGAGAGTGAGCAAATTTTTATATTATTACTGAATTAAGGAAGACAGAAGGCAGTAAATAATACACTACAAACCTCATAAAGAAGGATACAAAATGAAACTGGAAAATTATTTTTAGGCAATATGCAGAGACTTACTGGCAAGTGATTAATATGCTTTTTAATAGAAACCACCAGTCTGTGAGACTAATAAAAGGTCCAAAACATCTGAAATATTTTAATTGGTAGATTTTGTGTGTAGTTGGATAAATTAGGTTTCTGTTCTGTACGGACATGAACAAACACGTATCCACCTAAGTATCCACCTAAACAAGAGGGCAAGAAAGTGTACTTTTGTAAAAGGTTGATAATTGGTTTGTTACCTTGTCTTGTGCTTTGGCATTAGCAGGAGCTTCAACACGCCTTGAAAGCAGTTTGGAAATGTGATGGTTTGGGAGTTCCCCGACCACCACCCCAGACTTTTACCCAGACTGGGTAAAATCACCCAGACTAGACTCAGCCATCTGGAAGTTAAGAGATGAAGCTGTATTTATACTTAGCACAATATACAAGCAGATATATACACAATAGACAGGAATATTTACAGAAATATACAAGTTAAAGGTAGCACAGAAACACAACACCCCTCCCAGAAACCAGTCCCCAAGAGAGGCTTCTAACCACCCTTCCACCTTCTTCCCACCTCTCTATATTACCCCCAGGGTTTGGCTTATGTGCAAGATGAGTTTGGATGATCAGCCAGGGGAGTTAGAAGGAAAGTGGTTAATTAAATTAGCAGAGAGGTCCAGACTAAAACAGTTAGAAAGCCTGAGACTCTCTGGGAGAGTGCCTTGTCTATGTTTGTGTTCTTGTTCTTAAACATCTCAGCAATCCTATGAGTGAAGCAGACATCACCGTTGTTCTCCTTTCACAGCCTATAATGTAATTTTCTTCATTAAAACATTCCAATTAGCCTCAAACCAGCACTGGAAAAAAAACATGGAATTGCCACATTTTGTGATCCTGTATAATTTTCCATGCCATTGTCACCTTGATTATAAAGTACATATCATATGCTTTTTTTTATTTTTTTTTTTTATTCCTGTGTTGCTATTCCCATAGATACAGCTATTCCAAGTGTAGATACAAACTGTAAAACTTACAGTTTGTTTCTACACTGAAGGGAAGTGCATTCTTGATGTGCTCTGCAGTCCTCAACTTTCACCCTTCAGACCAGGATGCCCAACGGAAACCACTTTCAAGTGAGTAGAAAGATGTTAGCAATTTAGGAGTGATGCATGATCTGTTCATGTGCATGTGCCACAGATCCACAGAGACTTGTTAAAAACAACACAGGATTCATTTTGATGGCTGTAAATTTGTATGCATGAAGAGAAACATGAAGAAAACCCTAACCCTAACCCTAACCCTGACCCTAACTCTAACCCTAACCCTAACCCTAATGGTTTATGTTCCAGGACTGAGTGTATCTAAGACCAAAGACTGGCTTGTATTGGTAATATCCACAGGTATTTCACAAAAAACAACTCACGGCTATTAAAAGCATCACTTTTCCAAGTTTAAGTAACCTCTGCTTATAGATCATATTCTGATAGCCAAAATTATGTTTTTGAGAAGCTGCTTTCACTTGTATTGGTCATAGAATCATAGAATGGTAAGTTTGGAAGGGACCTCAAGGATCAGCTAGTTCCAACCCCCTGCCATAGGCAGGGACACCTCCCACTAGTACAGGTCACTCAAGGCCTCATCCAACCTGGTGTTGAACACCTCCAGGGAAGAAGCAGCCACAACCTCCCTGGGCAACCTGTGCCAGTGTCTCATCACCCTCACTAGAAAGAACTTCCTTCTAACATCCAGTTTAAATCTCTCTTCTTCCAGTTTAAACCCATTGCCCCTTGTCCTGTCATTGCAAGCCCTTGTCAATAGTCCCTCCCCAGCCTTCCTGTATGCCCCCTTCAGTACAGGAAGGCTACTACAAGATATAAAGTTGTATATATATATATATATATATATATATATACACACACATATGATGTGGCTGTTTGATCCTGAAACTGAGATGCTGTGACAGTATCTAACTGGAGCAGAGAATTCATTCTGGAAATCCAGGTTCTGACTATAACCAAGCAAATATACATATAGAAAGAGGTGAGGATAAGCACAAAGTCTGAAGAACTGGTATGTAGGCCACTTGTAGTTCCTGCAAAGACAGGTGTATAGCACATGACTGAAGCACACTAAGTGCAATAAAAGTTCCTTCACTGTATTCAAACCTCGCCTCTAACCTGTGTCATCTCACAAGCTCTCCAAAAACACATTACTTTATCCTCAGTTATTTTAGTGATCTGAAAGAATAAGAGAACTAGCATGCTTTATGTATATAAAAATAAGCTAATTCATTGTATCCCATATCTTTCTACTTTTATCATACCGTAGGTAGCTCAACAAAGAAGCAATGTTTTGATTGGGGTTTTTGGTTAGTTGGTTGGTTTGTTTTTTTTAAACTCAGTGTGAAATACAGTACTAATTAACCATTTGATAATGAATAACTAGCTATCAAATATAGTGCCAGTGAAACAAGTGACAGCCAAGAACTTCAAATATTTTTCTCAACAGAAATTTCTTTTCAGGAGTCCCAGGTGTGATGGTTTGGGAGTTCCCCGCACACACCCCCCCACACACCCCCACACTTTGTAAAATGACCCAGACTAGAACTCAGCCTGCTGGAAGTTAAGGAATATCTATATTTACAGCTCAGCACAATGTACAAGTAGATATATACACTATATATAGGAATATTTACAGAAATATACCAGTTAAAAGGAATACAGAAACACAACACCCCTCCCAGAAATCAGTGACCCCAGGAGGGGCCCCCAACCACCCTTCCACCTTCTCCCCACCCCTATACCTTACCCCAAGGTTTGTTTAAGGTGCAAGGTGAGCTTGGAGGACCAGCCAGGGAGGTTAGAAGAAAAGCAGTTAGTGAGATTACTCAGGAGAGAGGAGAAAAAGCCAGAAGCTGCTAGATTGAGACACTGTGCCCCAGAGACTCTGTGTTATCTATATTTTGAGTTCTTTTCTTAAACACCTTAGCAAGCCTATGAGTGAAGTAGACACCACCATCTTTTCCTTTTTACAGCCTATAATATAATTTTCTCTATTGAAATATGCCAATTAGCCTCAAACCAGCACACCAGGTTATCTCAATATAGTGAGTTGAGAACTTCCCCCACCACCACCACCCCCAACTGAAATTTACCAGACCAGCTCAGACGGATTGGAAGATGAAGCTATACTTACAGCAAAGCTAAATTTATATGTATTTACAATTATATACAATTTAGAAATAATACAGAAATCCAAACTTCCCTCCCAGACAAAGAAAGTCCAGAAGGGAGCCAAGGCACCCTCTCTCTCCAGACAGAAAACAACCAGCAAGGCTTATGTGTTACTTGGTTAGCCAAGGTTAGTGGAAGAGATTAGAGAGAGAAGTGAAGAGATCCAGCACCCAGAAGCAAAGAAGAAAGAATTGGTTATACTTTGGCTTTTTATACCTTTTAGCAAACCAATGAATGATATAGACTTTATCATTATTATTCTTTTACAACCAATGGTCTAATTTATCTTGTTATAATATCCCAATATATATATGGGATATGTATGTGTATTTATACATACATATATGTATATATATATATGTGTGTGTGTATAATTATCTATATATACACATATATACTTGTATATATATATATATGTGTGTGTGTGTGTGTGTGTGTGTATTTATATATAGCCTTAAACCACTACACTCAGGAAGCCTTACTTTCTCACAGTCCTGTATGTCACTACAGGCAAGATCCTTCTTCTTCCTGTCCCTGCATAATTTTCTTCAGTGTGTTTCATAGCAATCTATATTTTGTTTCTTGGCTTCTTTTCCTTATCTTCCTCTGATTGGATGCGCCACTTTTGTCTTTACACTCTCGCTCTTCCTCTGGGACAGTATTTGCTGTAAAATTCTACCTACACTGCTGTTTTTAATGTGCATCTGTAATTAGGGACAGCCTGCTTCAAAATTACTGGACACAGTTAACAGCAGTAGTCATTTTTTCTTGGTAGAAGCCAAATTTCCTTGTCCTTCTAACCGGGAAAACACAAAGCAAACTGAAAGTGTCAGCTTTATCTGTAAACTTGTTTCAGTTTAATTGAAGGCAGTGCAAAAGTATCTGCTCTAGTATAGGTACACAGAAGAGATCCTGCATCTTCTGAAACTACAGTCAAGTTTAAAACAAAACAAAACGTCAAAGCCTTCAGAAAACTGTGTCACTTATGGTGATGCTGAAGCATTGACCTTGTTCCAGTTATATTTCGCTATTTTGCCACCTGTTATCATTATAACACTGAATAGTGATCACTTCAGAAAAAAAACCTTTAATCTCTTAACAAGAAAGGGCAAAATACAAATATCTTTTTGATAGACAAATATATATAAAACAGCTTTTTGGTGTTTTATTGGTGTTTTATTTAGCACTGTGCTTATCAAATTTATGGTTTTAAAAGAAAAAAAAAACCTCAATACTAGAACTGAGCTCATCCTTATTGTTCCTTCCAAGTTAGCTTACATTTGTGTGTACTGTGAGAATTGCAGGTGAAAGAGGTAATTTAGAGTGAATGAGAACATAGGACTAAATAATTTACCTTTAATAGTCCCATATAGAAAAAAAAAATCATAGAATCATAGAATGGTAAGGTTGGAAGGGACCTCAAGGATCAGCTAGTTCCAACCCCCTGCCATGGGCAGGGACACTTCCCACTAGTANCAGTTTAAACCCATTGCCCCTTGTCCGGTCATTGCAAGACTGTGTCAGTAGTCCCTTCCCAGCCCTCCTGTAGGCCCCCTTCAGATACTGGAAGGCTACTATCAGGTCTCCTGGAAGCCTTCTCTTCTCCAGGCTGCAGAGCCCCAACTCTTGTAGCCTGTCCTCATAGGAGAGCTGCTCCAGCCCTCTGAGCATCTTCGTGGCCCTCCTCTGGACCCACTCCAACAGTTCAATGTCCTTCTTGTGCTGGGGGCTCCAGAACTGTACTCAGTACTCCAGGTGGGGTCTGACAAGAGAACAGAGTAAAGGGGCAGAATCCCCTCCCTTGCCCTGCTGGCCACGCTTCTCTTGATGCAGCCCAGCACTCGGTTGCTGTCTGGGCTGCATGTGCACACTGCAGGCTCATGCTGCACTTTTCATCACCCCAGACCCCCAGGTCCTTTTCCTCAGGGCTGCTCTCCAGCCATTCACCACCCAGCCTGGAGTTGTACTTGGGATTGTGCCTACCCAGGTGCATGTCACTTTTAGTGTTAAGGTAGCCGAGAATATTGACAAATGCTAGCCTATAAATTCTGTATAAACTTAATACAAAAGTTATCTCAGATTATTATCCACCACCCAGACTCCTTTTGCTGGGCAAGTATCAGTGACACAATTTCAATAGCTTCTGTTATTATTTATTTTTGGTCAAGGTTGAAATTGGGACATGCCAAAAGGAACTCCTTGCATTGCACACTGCAGGTGTGAAGAGACTCAGCCCTTCACGGTTCTGGTTCTCAGTGTCTGAGCAAATTACACAAATATGTGGGAGGAAATGAAGAAGTGCTTTGGTACAATTTTTTTGTGTTTGGTTGATTTGTTTTAGTTAGATCCCAGAATATATGTGTCTTTACAAACCTATAATAAAGTGGAGGATATAAATCTTTTTTGTTCTATACACTTTCTGTATATTATTTTAAAACTCTTTTTTTTTCCTGAGACAAATGTGCAAAATAAAAATAAAAATCAACCTTTAAACCTAGGAGTTTAAACCTAAGGAGTGATACTCCTTTAAACCTAAGGAGTGATGTAGTTTGCATATAGTTGATATTCTGTAAGATGGCTGCAGCAGCAGTTACACTTCCTAATAGGACTGGAAAGTCTCAGGGAAACGATCAAGGTCTCAGTCTTAGAATATGTTTTCTGATTTGGAAAATAATCTACTTTTCTAACATTTTATTTCCTTCATAAGATGAGTAACACCAAACTTCCAAACTCTAAGTTTACTGAAAATTCAGGAGACAAGAAGCAGAGGGAAAGTTGCTTCCAAAGTGAAACATTAATGCTCATGTTTCCTGGAGAGTCAGCATGGTTCTGCTATCTTGAGGACAGTGGAAAACTGAGATAGCACAAAAAAATGTCATTTTGTAGGAGTTCATGACTGCTGTTTCTTTAGTTCTGAGTCAAAATCCTGCAGCTCAGTATCTCAAATCCATTCAGGTCTAAACAGCTGAGAAGCTACCTCCAAAACTGTTAAATAGCTGAAGAAGCCAAATTTTAAATATTACATACTTGGGGGTGGGGGTGTGGGGGGAGAGGGAATGAGATTCCAAATGGCAGGACATCTGTTACACAACTACTTATCAAAACAAGTTGAACTTACTTTTATCTTGAGTATGTTAAGATCAAGAGGTAGAACCCACCCCCTTTTTTTTTCTGGTTTCCTGTTATTGTTGCTGCAGCTGTATATTTCTTCTTCCATTTCACGTTTTGCTTTGAATGAAGAGCTAAGTTGTGACTCTTAGCTTAAAATTGTGCTGAAATTGTAAATGCTGATTTTGAACTATTTTACTGTGTGAGGATCACTATGAAAGCGACTGTCTCGTCTTAAGAAAGGAGGTAAGAATATATCTGCTCTACCTACATCATGTTCTGGTACTTGAAGCACCAGGAATCTCTCTCAGATTTGACAAATTGAATTGGGAGTGACTGATGAAGAAATAAGATGACAATAAAATACCTCAAAATATTTAAAACATCTTTCCTCAAAATTTTCAGTTTATTAGTAGAACAAGTTAAAATTTCCTTCTCATGAGAATTTTTGTTCTGATCTCACTGTAGAACCATGACAATGAGAGCAGGTTGCTAATATCCACAGGAGATTGTTCTCATTTCCACTGCAATTTACTGATGATTTTTCTGGGAATGTAGATCTAAAGGAAACAAAACATGCACGTGTAATCTTTCTTGCTACAGAGTTTTTCAACTTTCCTTTTACATTTCCTTCTAGATAATTTCACATTCAGTTTATAATGCAGACAATGAAAAAGGCCAGCAACTGAGAAACTTGAAGTTGGGTTGTTTTTTTTTCTTTCATAGCATTTTTAAAATACCTCATAGCATATTTAAAATACATCTCTCAGTTGTCACAGTTGTAGTGTACATCTGCAAGCACACACCCATGCACAAAATACATACATATACTATACAAATACAATTTTCACACTAAAATTTTAATCATTGTAGGAAAAGACTTGTTACTCTTCTTCACTTTTTCTTGTTTGTTGGTTCTTGTTGGTTTGTTTGGTTTTTGTTGGGTGAGTAGGTTTTGTTGGTTCGGGTTGGTCGGTTTGTTATTGTTTGTTGTTTTTATTTTTCTTTAGTATCTTCTTCAAAGATCATCATACCTGGAGCTTTTTGTTCACTGTTCTCAAATTGAGAAGTCATTTGCTGTTGAATGCTGTGGAGTAAAATATTCCAGGTTCACTACTGGTTTTAAAATAATGTCAAAAAAGAAATTAGTAGTACTTTTTTTGTTGTTGTTTTTGTTTTGGGGGTTGGGGGGAAGTGCTACTATGCGCTTTCTTGAAGATCAGGAATGTAGGAATTGGAAAAGCAGCAACATTTGGAGTCTAGAGTAAAAAATACGCTGCCTTCCCTTTGGTTATAGCTGAGCACTCCAAACCTAGGTTATTTTTTTTTCCTTCAATATCTACAAGTTTGTTTCATTTCCAGATCATTTATCCAAGATAAAAATTCCAAGTGTTATTAAGCGTAACTACAGCTTGCTCTCCTGCTTCAAATGCCATCAGGCAAAGTATGAATGCTCCTAAGACAAACTCATTGAAATAATCATCCCTCTGGTCAGTTAACATTAGCTTGAGTCCACATTAGCAAGCACACTGTGAGAAGGAATAATTTTCTATCTTAATATTTATTAAAATATTCTGATATTCCATTTGCATGTGTACGAGCCTCAAGTGCAGCTGTTCTGTATGCTACCTGTGCACCTGACACATTGCTAGGTTCATAACAAGTGATATCTACATCTGATATGGTAAAGGTAACAGAGTTAAGAATTCAAGCCATGGGAGGACATAAACAGGTTGTTCTCTGATAGGCAGTTACCTCTGAGCTATGCTCAAACTGCCTTGCCTAGGCTCTTAATTTTTGCTTTGCAGGACACAAAGGGCAGCCTCTAAATCCAGCAACCTGTGCTAAGGTATAAGAATTAGAAGTCTCTATCCAGGATACAGTCAAGAGAGAGGAGGACAGGGAAAGAGTTTTTAAGAGGCTTTGGTTGAAATTTACCACACACTATTAAAAAAGCCTACCTTGTTTGTTAATGTCAGAAGCTGTGATGACTGAGACACTTTTCTCCTTCCCTCACAAGCCATTTTTCCTGAACGTGTTTCTCTTATCTGTTGCAATACGAAACACTCAACAGACTTAAAAACATTAATTCAACCTCTTTACTAGTCTATCAGGGAAGAAAATCCTGAAAATTCCTCCTAAGGCATCTCTGAGATCCTACAAAGAGTAATTTGGTGTCTAAGAGATGATTTCTCTCCATTTACTGTAAGCTTTGGCATATAAGCAGGGGTGATGGGAGCACTACCATGCTGCACAGTACGTTTCACAAAACAGGCAAGGAGATGTTAGAAGCAGAAGTGTAACAAAAAAGGTCCTGACCCAGGCTTTGTGGTACTTCTCTCTATACAGGAGGCAAAATCCTTTTCCCAGGATGTGGTGTAGGAAAAGCAGGGACATTAGTGGGGAAGATGCTTATGACTGAATCACTCACCTGGAAAATAGAGGACCTGTGATGTCGACCAGCCTCCTTTAGAGAGGATTTTGACCACTAAAGGTGTCCACTCCTGGAAGGTGCCTTAAGAGCAAGTATTGAAAGGCTGCTGGGTGATACCATGGAAAACAGTACCACGAGCTTGAGAGAGAAGGCCAGTGAGAAGCAGCCTCGTTCTCTGGTCTCTGTGGGAAAGTAGAAGTCCTGGGGTCCACTCACAACTAACTGAAAAGAGCAAGTAGCTTGTGACTGGTAATAAAAACATGATAGCTAGCAGCAGTGGTAGCTGCTGTGAGAAACGTGAGCTGGGGGTAATTAAGGAACGCAGAATAGGCTGCAGTTTTGATCACAGAGCTCCAGAAGCTACAGGGTGAGTTTTGGCTTCCCTGGGTTCCCAGGTACTGATGAGAGTACTGCTTTGCACAGCAGAAGGGTGTTAAAAGAAGATGTGATCCCCTGGATAGTGAAAGCTGTGTCTCTTCTCTCATCCTGAAGCTTAAGAAAGGTCAATATACTCGTTCACACTGTAGCATCAGCTTGCATGGGAATAAAACAAATCATGATGAGCCTTTACTCTGATCATTCTCATGGGTTCATGAAAAAAAGGGGGTAACATAATCCTAAATCAGTAACTAGACACAAAGCAGACCCCAATCAAAATTACAAATTTTGCTTACTTTCTTGAAAACTACCCTCTCCCTAACTGGTATACACAGATTTGTACATTTTTAAAAGTGATTTAAATAAGAGAAGAGAGTAGAGTAAATCTGTGGCTTCCCTATTACAGAGGACTAAGGTATCATAAAACACCTCCTACTCGCCTGCTGGGAGAACAAGAATATGGTGAGGCAATTTTCCCCTCTCCCAGGCATGTGGGCAGAGGGTGGGTTGGCAAGGGGGGGGGGAAGAACAGGAGGAAGACTGAATGATGTACTACTGAAAAGGAAAGACAAACTACACAGGACCAAATAAACAGACCAAAGGTGAAGATAGACCAGCTCACCCAGCGTGCAATAGGAAGAATAGAAAAAAATCCATTGGATAATCCTTATCAGACAGTTACCAGAAGCTTTAAAACTTCAGTTTGATTAAGAAAACAACAACAACAAAATCCATCTAATTTAACAGAAAATGAGCTTAAAACTATTTCATTATCCCAAGACACCAAAAATAAAAAATCCTAATAAGCAACACCACACAGACAAAATTACTCCAGCAAACCTCATTAAAAATCATTTCTGGTGTCCAAAATTAATGTTGAGTAAAGTACTACATGGGAACACTAACTTTAGACAGGAATTTATGTTGATGGATTTATGCCACTTGCTCACAACTCTGATGTCACTTGCTCAAGCGTTCAAATGGGGAAAACAAACCCAAAACTTGCTCATCCCGACCTCGATCAAGGCATTTTGTGAACTTACATTAATTTTCAACATTCACTGAAGGGTTTCGTTAAAAAACATCCTTGATACCCTCATGTTCTGTTACACTTAAGCAAAAAGCACCCTCTGCAAGATACTAACGTTTTAAAGAGAAAGAAGCAGTAACTATTGCAATTAGCAAATGTTTTGCTAACAGCTAGAAATGTGCATCCACTCCATAGACTTGTTGGAACATAAACTGCTTTTTCCCCTCCTACATCTGGTATCAATCTTTTTTTTTTTTTTTAAGGGTCTTAGCAACCAAACTTTGCATATAGCATTTTAAAGAGGCAGTTTGCAATAAATTACTCCCCACCTTTAAATCATACGGGAGTTTTTGCCTGAAAAGAAGTATAATTAATAAGACCAGTGCTCACTCTAAGTGTCAATCAGATTAAAAAAAAAAACAACAACAACAATAAATGAAACCAAAACAAACAAAAAAACCCCACAAAACCCCAAACAAACAAAACCCCCACAAAAAAATAAATATCACACACAAAAAAAAAAAAACCCACAAAACAACAAAACCCCAAAAAAGAACCCTAAAAAACACCGAAACAAAAACGCTGTCGATTTCCATTTGACTGATAGCAGGCTGGGGCCAGGAGTATGGACAATCATAATTTTCTCTCCAAATTCCCTTCTCCCTTAATTCCTTCAATTTCATTCGCGCCTTCCGAGAACGACCCGTTGCCCTTACAACCTTCTGCTCGCCGCGGCAGGAGAGGAAACTATTCGCTACCGCGTTTCGCAAAGAGCACTTTCACCCCCGCTGCTCCGCGGCCACCTTAGCGCCTATGACAAGACCCGCTTGGGGCCGGGCGCGTCTGCCCATTCGAGCACTCCCGGGGCGGCTACGCTGCTGCCGCGGGGCTCGGCGGGATCCGGGTAACGGCTCTACGGAGACCACCCCGTTGCACCGCCAGCGGCCGCTAGGGGGCAGCGGGGAACGCAGCAGCGGGGCCAGAGTCGGGAAGGGAGCCAGGAGCGGTAGTGGGTCGGGCCGGGCCGGGCCAGGTGGCTGAAGCGCGTTGGGACTGTCGCTGGGGTAGTATGGCGCGGATGGGCCCTTGCGCGCCGTCGGAGCTGGCGCCTCCTCGTCGAGGCGAGCTGTGGGGAGCGGAAAAGGGCCGGGAGGCCGGCAGCGGGCAGCGCTTCCCTGTCAGGCGGTCTCGGCGGGTTGCAACCTTGCGGAGCCAAACGTCAGACACCTGCTTCGCCAGGAGGGGCCCGCGGACCCCTGCGCTGCCCTCGCAGTGCTGTCCTCGCAGCGTGGCTCGCTGGTGCGCACCCGCTCCGGACATCGCCAGGCTGCTCTCTGTCTCGAGAACAAAGAACTCTTACTTTAAACGGTAATCGCTTAAATGTTTCCTATCTGGTTACGCTGCCACACTCCGTAGTTGCTCCGTGTTAGGTCATAGGCCAGAAAGCTCTCGAGAGTGCTGGGGGCGATAGAACCCTGCTGGGGCTCTGTCCGGGCAAGGACCAAGGTGTGCACCTGAGATGTGTCACCCTCTGGCTCCTCTGGTCCATGAGCAACTGGCCTGGGCCTGGCCTTCAGTCAATGGTGTGACAGATGTGCGCCCACAGTGTTTTCCGTGGACCAGCCATATGCTAGGCTCCTTTACAAGAAGGATTGCTGCTGCTGTGCCACTCTGCTTGCTTTGGTACACAGGAGCTGGCCTCAGGTTACTGGAAAAACTCTGCCAGTGGTGAGGATCAAGATGAACAGGGGCTAAAACATAACCTGCCAAAAGGCAGTTGAAGGATAGGCTTTTGTGGGCTTGGGAAGAGAAGGCTAAAAAGAGACCCAGGGATTGCTTGTAACTACCTGAAAGGCCATTACAAAGATGACAGTAATGCCAGGTAATGTAAAGACTGGAGAAATACTACACAATCTTTGCAGTTGAGTTTGGACATTAGGGAAAGGTAAGGAGAGTTGTTGAAGACCAGAGGTTGCCAGCGACACCAGGAAGTCTGTCCTTGGAGGGTTTCAGACATCAAAACTGACCAGCAAGTGACTCCATGATCACCAAAATTCCCTTCCAACCAGTGGTTAGTGACTCTGATTTGTGTGTGTGTGTATGTATATATATATATATATATATATATATATATATATATATATATATATATATATATATATATATATATATATATATATATATATATATATATATATATATATATATATATATATATATATATATATATATATATATATATATATATATATATATATATATATATATATATATATATATATATATATATATATATATATATATATATATATATATATATATATATATATATATATATATATATATATATATATATATATATATATATATATATATATATATATATATATATATATATATATATATATATATATATATATATATATATATATATATATATATATATATATATATATATATATATATATATATATATATATATATATATATATATATATATATATATATATATATATATATATATATATATATATATATATATATATATATATATATATATATATATATATATATATATATATATATATATATATATATATATATATATATATATAAAAAGTGAGAGAGTTATGTCTTTCTACACAAATTACAAATATAGAGAAAAGCACGAAGAGGTACTGTAATTTACCAATTTACCAAAAAGTTTGTTCTTAACTATTCTGGGTTGATGAAAACCTCAACATGAGCCTGCAGTGTGAATGCAGCCCAGACAGCAGCCAAGTGCTGGGCTGCAGCAAGAGCAGTGTGGCCAGCAGGGTAAGGGAGGGGATTCTGCCTCTTTACTCTGCTCTTGTCAGACCCCATCTGGAGTATTGTGTGCAGTTCTGGAGCCCCCAGCACAGGAAGGACATGGAAGTGTTGAAGCGGGTCCAGAGGAGGGCCATGAAGATCATCAGAAGGTTGGAGCAGCTCTGCTATAAGGACAGGCTGAGAGAGTTGGGGCTCTTCAGCCTGGAGAAGAGAAGGCTTTGAGGAGACCTTATAGTAGCCTTCCAGTATCTGAAGGGGGCCTAGAGGAAAGCTGGGGAGGGACTATTGACAAGGTCCTGCAATGACAGGACAAGGGACAATGGGTTTGAACTGGCAGAGGGGAGATTGAAACTGGATATTAGGAAGAAGTTCTTTGCAGTGAGGGTGGTGAGGCACTGGCACAGGTTGCCCAGGGAGGTTGTGGCTGCTGCCTCCCTGGAGGTGTTCAAGGCCAGGTTGGAGGAGGCCTTGAGTGAGCTGTACTAGTGGGAGGTGTCCCTGCCTATGGCAGGGGGTTGGAACTAGATGGTCCTTGAGGTCCCTTCCAACCTTACCATTCTATGATTCTATGATTCTATACAGTACAACACATGTTCTGTTACTGTTTCATGGAACTGCTGGATGTCCTAGCGTTTATAAATGCTCTTACAGCTGGGTGTACGATATCAGGCATTCATTTGTTTCCACAATGGAAGAAAATGCCTTTGGGATAAACCTTAACACAGGAATTATTTGCTTATAAGCATCCCTGTCCTGCAAATACTTATGAAATAAATTAGTTGACCTATTTTGAATCTCTTGGCACTGCAAGTGTAAGTAGGATTTTTAAAGCACTTTGAAATCTTAGTAATAAAAAGATCATAACTTTGCCTTAGACATCATGTGCTGTTAAAAGATAACAATTCTGTGAAATAGGTGTCACACCTCCTGGTTGCAAGATGTACATCTCTGAATATGTATTATGAGTAATCAAATGGTAAATCTTCATCTAGACACAGAAATTTTATCTCACTATCACCACTGACCAGCACTACTGATGAGAGCTGTAACTATTAACTTCTGGCCACAAAGCCTAATTTATCAAGATGCCATATAAAACAGAAAATTAATTCAATCTGTGTTAATGCACTTGACTGTATTCAAGTGGCCTCCTTCAGCACCAGACATGAGTCTTGAACAAAAAGAAGTTAATCCAACAAATTCCTCAAAGGTGTGGTTTTTCATGATTTTCATCTCACAAAGCGTAATTGAGTTTCATTTTCCTCAAAAACTGTAGTCAAAAGTAGAAATTTGAAGCATTACTGTGGGCACCAACAATGAAAAATATCCCACTGCAGTATTTAGCAAGGGAGAAAAGGATAATGAACTGAAATCTCCTTACGTTTTCTGCAAGTGCTGTTTAGCAGTGACAGTTGAGAAAATGAAAAGAGCATCCCAGGCTTGCTGCATTCTAGCCAAGAAAAGAGATTCTTTTTTTTTTCGTAAAACCCAAAAGTGTGAGAGTTGATGATTGAAGTAACAAAGATTTGATCAGAAGAGTTATCTCTTTATGATTCAGCAGTCACGGGCTAAACACATTTCCAGTTGCTAATAAAAAGCAAACAACAAACACCACCTTATATAAATTAAATCTACAACTCAGAATATTTTTTTTTCTCAGTCTTCAAAACACTTATCCCCCATCCCTGGAGACATTCAGGATCAGACTTGATGTAGCCTTGAGCAGCCTGATCTAGTTGGAGGTGTCCCTGCTCACTGCAGGGGGTTGAACAAGATGACTTTTAAGGGTCCCTGCCAACCTGATGCAGTCTGTGAATCAGTCTACAACTTACACATTTTTTTTTTTCTTCAGCATCAAGATACCTGCTGAAATTGTTTTCAGAGTTAGTGTCTCTGTGTGAGTGGAAGTAAAAATGAACTTGTCCTACATCAGATCTCATGCTAAAATAAGTTTACGATTGGATTCTACATCGTATCTGTGCTCCAAGCCCTCAGCTGGCTACCCTCAGGAATGCCATGACTTAAGTTTGTTAACTTCACCCACGAGAGATTGCATATCAAGTTCTCTTCAGGAAGCAGACACTACCTACACAAGCTCCTTTTTCAAGATGTAAGATAACTAAGCAAGAAACATGTACTAACATACTCCTAAGAGGTCGAGAATGGCCTAAGGGAATTCCTTGCCAATGGATGTGATGCCAATTTTCAATCCTCTCTGAGAGCAAAATGGTAAGAGAAAAAAGTAGTATGTCAGTATGGTATTTTTCTTCCTCTTAATGATCTTGAATAGTGTTCTACAGCCTGTACTTAAGCACTCACACACACAAAAAAAGAGGCATGCAAATTTTCCTTGAGCAGTCTTAGTGCTATTAAGTATTTGTGAGGAAAGACAAAACCTTATACGCTGCCAACATAAATGGAGATACATGGAACTACCTGAGAGCACAGAGTAGCATCACAGAATGGTAGAGTGCTCTCACCCACACAGCCTCTGCAGCGAGCCAGGGATGGGTCTTCCTTTGCAGATAGTGAGGTGTATCCCCCTTAGTGCTTTAGAAGCCTTGATAAAAGCTTTATCAGTCTTACTTCCTTCCCTCATATGCTAAGTGTAGAGAGTGCACATGCTAACAAGCCTTGCACAACAGCACAGGGGAATGAGATGTAAACATCCAGGTGGATGGGTACTGTCATTTACAAGGATTTCATCAGTTGTTTCTAGTGTCACAGAGACAGGCATCCAGTGGCTCAAGCTAAGCATGAAAAATCATAGAATGAATCACAGAGTGGTAAGGTTGGAAGGGACCTCAAGGATCATCTACTTCCAACCCCCTGCCATAGGCAGGGACACCTCCCACTAGTACAGCTCACTCAAGGCCTCCTCCAACCTGGCCTTGAACACCTCCAGGGAGGCAGCAGCCACAACCTCCCTGGGCAACCTGTTCCACTGTCTCACCACCCTCACTGGAAAGAACTTCCTCCTAACATCCAGTCTAAATCTCCCCTCTGCCAGTTTAAACCCATTGCCCCTTGTCCTGTCATTGAAAGACCTTGTCAATAGTCCCTCCCCAGCCTTCCTGTAGGCCCCCTTCAGATACTGGAAGGCTACTATTAAGGTGTCCTCGAAGACTTCACTTCTCCAGGCTGCAGAGCCCCAACTCTCTCAGCCTGTCCTTATAGCAGAGCTGCTCCAACCCTCTGATCCTCCATGATTTTCAGCAGCTATCCTGAAGTATTTACAGATACTCTGAAGTCATTTCAGTGGGCATCTGTATGTCTGAAAAGGAAACCTTCATCACCTCGAGAATGATTGCATGAATGGAACAGAAAATTCATACAGCAGTAGCTGAACACAAAGATCTGTGTGTGTAACTGGAATTGTGCTATGAGAACTATCAGTTGATTGTGTGTTGTACTAAATACTGAGTTAGGGAAAGGCAAAGCATAACATGTTCCAAAGCTGCATTTATCTGGGCTCCTTTGTGCTTGGAAGATCATAGAATCATAGAATGGTAAGGTTGGAAGGGACCTCAAGGACCATCTAGTTCCAACCCCCNAAGGCCCTTCTGTTCCACCCCCCCTGCCATAGGCAGGGACATCTCCCACTAGTACAGCTCACTCAAGGCCTTGTCCAACCTGGCCTTGAACACCTTCAGGGAGGGAGCAGCCACAACCTCCCTGGGCAACCTGTGCCAGTGTCTCACCACCCTCACTGCAAAGAACTTCCTCCTGACATCCAGTCTAAATCTCCCCTGCCTTAAAAACACACATATCAAACCAATACAGCACTCGCAGACTGTAATGCTAAGGTACATCTGATCAGTACAACTGACAGACATAACAGTTTACAGAATTTTACCTTATAACTTTATCTTGTAGGTACAGGCGGAAAATACAAGCAAAGCTGTCGCAGACTGTAAAGGTGTAAAGGTAAGGAGAGGTTATGTATATTTATGAGAACTGTTGTGAACAGTCAGCATCAACCGGCACATCACTGAAATGTAATTCCTTACAGAAAAAAGAATTCTGAAAACTGGAATTGTAACAGATTTCAGTTTGTGTAAATGTGAATTTGGATTAAGGCATGTACCTCACCAAAAAAAAAAAACCCAACAAACAACCCAAAACATCCTATTAAAGTGTAACTGACTTAGGAAAAAAAAAGCAGTGATTAATTTCACCTAACTTCCTAGCACAAGTGATCTTAAACAGCTTGTACAGACCTTTGTTTGTGTTTCTATAGTGCTACACAGGGAAAGGAGAAATCTTCAATAAAGTAATTCTAGGTTTACACATTAAACATCCATCAGCTGCTGACTAGAGAAACTCTTAAGAAGTGGTTGAACTGGATTATCATTATAGCTCTCTTGCAACTGAAATATTCTATTCTCATGTTGTTTCCTTTTCTACTCTCTCCTAACTGCTGTTTCCATATCTGAGATTCTGACTACATTGTCTTCTGCTCTTCTGTTCTATGCATTTTACATTAGAATTGTTTCAACAAGATCTACAGCCCCATGCTTCCAGGCACAGAAAGTTCAGTTAAGCATTCATATTTTGAATGTTTTTTTCTGGATCTTCAATTCTTAGGCAACTCATTAATCATGTTCAGCTGTCTTCTAATCAGCATGAGAACCTGTTTCAGCCTTTGTTTTACTACACATCCACTCTGCTAATATTTCCCCTGGTAGGAAAATCTATAATGTGGGGTGATTATAGACTGAAATCTACTATTGAGGTAGTCATGACAGGCATGGAGTGATCCATCAGATGTCAGTTTGAAACACTGATTAATACATTATTAATATTTTCATAGATAAATCTATCTTCTGAAGGCTGAACCTTTAATTTCCCACCCTTGCAGCTCTAAAATTTTCAGTCCTGTCATTACAAGACCTTGTAAATAGTTCCTCCCCAGCCTTCCTGTAGGCCAGAAGATAGTCAATTAAAGAACATCACCTTAATGGGAGTGCTTATGACCTGTTTTTTTATTTGAGATTCTGTTTAAGATTGCTGAGAAGCCTAAAGTAGGAAACAAGTTTATCCAAACAAAAGAAAAGAATAAACTTAGTGGAAAATGCTGGAAACAAAGTTACAATACCCATAAAAAATGTAAAAGGTAAATTTAGAATATGCCCTTTGCATAACTCCTTTTAGTCTGCTCATGGTTGTCCATAAGAATTTACAAATCTATAATGTCAAGATAAGGAGCAATGGGTTTAAACTGGCAGAGGGGAGATTTAGACTGGATCTCAGGAGGAAGTTCTTTCCAGTGAGGGTGGTAAGACACTGGCACAGGTTGCCCAGGGAGGTTGTGTCTGCGCCCTCCCTGGAAGTGTTCAAGGCCAGGTTAGATGAGGCCTTGAGTGAGCTGTACTAGTGGGAGGTGTCCCTACCTATGGCAGGGGGTTGGAACTAGATGATCCTTGAGGTCCCTTCCAACCTTACCATTCTATGATTCTATGATTCTATGTAAGCCATAAAAACTGAGGAAGCAATTCACCTACAACCTGTCCCAGAGTATCGCCTTTTGGAATCAGTTGCAAGCTTCCCTAGGGATGGGAAAACACTGCCATTTATCCCAGGCCATAGAGCTGCAGCCTTGAGCAATTTTATTTCCCTTTGATAGAAATGTATCCTCTCTTTTCTTTTTTCTTTTTTTTT
>VWZE01000599.1:171558-188480 GCA_013396675.1 Eubucco bourcierii
CACCAATCACCTCTGGTTTGTTTTCCATTTGCCTTAGCAGAACTTTCAGCAGGATCTGCTCCATGATCTTGCCAGGCACAGAGGTGAGGCTGACTGCTCTGTAGTCTCCAGATCTTCTCTCTTACAATCATCGTTTGTAAGAGATGAGACACCAACACTGCCTGAAACGTATCAACTCACAAAGATGAAACATCAGTCAAAGCCTGAAATTCTACTGAAATAGTGAAAAAAATCAAAATGCAGAATCAAAATACAGCCCCTCCAAAACAACCCACTGATGTAAAGTAATAAGGCAATATAATTTCTTTACAGTGAGGGTGGTGAGACACTGGCACAGGTTCTCCAGGGAGGTTGTGGATGCTGCCTTCCTAGAGGTGTTCAAGGCCAGGTTGGAGGAGGCCTTGCGTGACCTGTACTAGTGGGAGGTGTCCCTGCCTATGGCAGGGGGTTGGAACTAGATGATCTTTGAGGTCTCTTCCAACCTTACCATTCTATGATTCTCTGATGCTCTCATTTTCATTCAGTTCTGCAGCACATAGTGCTTCAAGTTTTATTCTGTATCCAGGAAGATTAAAACTTTTTAAAATGAATGTTGATAGGCACCTAAAAATCTCTCACCAAAATAAAAATTCTCTGTATTTTTTAAGACCTGGAGCCAAATAACAATATAGCCCACTGAACAAATTTCAGATTCACCTCTGCTTAGCAGAGGCTCCTGAGTGGAGAATTGCTAATTCTCAAAACCATGGACTGAGAACATGGAGAATTCAAATAAAAGCTGTAAGTAAGCTCATACAGGAAGTTGATACATTTCATGGAAGCAGGTAAAACAGAAATATGTAAATGAAGATACAAAGAAAGCAAATCTTACATGTGGGAAATTAAAGTATACATTGGAAAATTTAGAGTCAAAAACCTTGAAAAGCACAGAACTGCTCATTCTACAAAATGCAAGGATTTCAAAATAAACAAGATGAAATGTAGCAACATCAACAAAAAGGGATAAAGGTGTTGGGACAGTAGGTCCTTCTTGCTGATGTAAAGAATGACGACAAAATAACAGGACTATAATAGATAGTTCCGTTGACCAACTTTTAAGGTCAGGAACTTGGTGCTAACCTCCATGCTTGCAAGGAATGCAGCACTTGTCCTGCAGAAGATTTGTCATAAAACAATGGGACAGCAGATGCTGTTCTTGAACTTAAGCAGAGTATCAAGTCAGAATGTCATGAAAGTAGTGTGTCTATAAAGGGCAAAACATTTGAATTAAGTAAGACAAAAATATGTTTAAGTATTTGAATACTAACTTCATTTACATAAATTTATATTGACTTACAAGTTTGGAAGGAAATAATCCCCACCATTAGTACCTTCTAGAGTATGACATTAAAGCCAATGCTATCATAGCATAATGTCCAGTGTCTTTAAATTTAAACATATATGTGCATACAATTTCCCAAATAGCCTATAGAATCATAGAATGGTAAGGTTGGAAGGGACCTCAAGGATCATCTACTTCCAACCCCCTGCCATAGGCAGGGACACCTCCCACTAGTACAGCTCACTCAAGGCCTCCTCCAACCTGGCCTTGAACACCTCCAGGGAGGCAGCATCCACAACCTCCCTGGGCAACCTGTTGCAGTGCCTCACCACCCTCACTGCAAAGAACTTCCTCCTAACATCCAGTCTAAATCTCCCCTCTACCAGTTTAAACCCATTGTCCCTTGTCCTGTCATTACAAGACCTTGTCAATAGTCTCTCCCCAGCCTTCCTGTAGGCCCCCTTCAGATACTGGAAGGCTACTATCAGGTCTCCTTGAAGCCTTCTCTTCTCCAGGCTGCAGAGCCCCAACTCTCTCAGTCTGTCCTCATAGAGCTGCTCCAACCCTCTGATCGTCTTTGTGGCCATCTTCTGGACCTGCTCCAACAGTTCCATGTCCTTCCTGTGCTGAGGGCTCCAGAACTGCACACAGTACTCCAGGCAGGGTCTGAGGAGAGCAAAGTGGCAGAATCCCTTTATAGTATACTTTGCCATTTAATTTCTACAAATCTACAGAATGGCCATTTGAAAAAAAAAAAAAAATCCATCCATGTGTCATTGTTTTCTTCAGAGTAGTAAAGTATAGAGATTAATATCTTACTATATATAAACGTCTACGTTTGATGTTAATTCTAATTGTATACATTTGTACCAGAGACCCATAAATGCTGTCATTCTGGATCATTTAGTGCATCTAGCTCAGTCCATGTGCCTTCAATAGCTCGTAACAGATTGTTGTTACATCTTGTAACAGATGTTGTATTTCCTGTACTTTTAAAGTACAAGTGGTGGCAAAGAAATCATCAGCACAGAAAGAGAAGGTGAAATGTGCCAATCCCAAAGATCATTTCTTGAGATCCACAGGTCTAGATAACAGCACAGACCAAGAAAACTACTTAGCTTTCTGGTGTGAATGTCTTCACAGCAGACTCCATAGCTCAGTTCTGTCCCCACATTCTCATCTTGGTGTCCTATCTGGTTACCTCTGCTGTTCTAGGTATGTTGTTCCACTGTGTGGAATTTTTTATAGGGTCCTCCTATCCCATTGCTTCACCACATTCTGAACAGGATCCATGGCTTGCAAATTTAATGGAACTCATTGGAAAATCTGGTTTAATGAAGTTATTGACCTTCTGTTGAGGTAGAAAGTTTCAGGCTGGGTTTCATGGCGTTTGGGAGGTTTTTTGGGGAGTTGGTTGGTAGGTTGGTTGGTTTTTTGATTTTTATTGTGTGTGGGGGGGGGGATGTTTGTGCTTTCATATGTATAAAGATAAATAATGAAATGCTGGGATTTTTTAATGGAAAAAAAAATTAAAATCTGTAATTAACTGGGAAACTTCTAGAAGACAGATTTCAACACAGTTTTCCAAAGAGCTGTCTCCTCATTCCTCCTTTCCCTCCAAATCAGCATATTGAAAGTGTGCATTTGTTCTGTAGTAATGAGAAGTTAATTTACAGTTTCTTCATTCCTTATTTGGCAAAATCCATACGAAGAGATGAAACTATTTTTGGTCTAGGAGCATATGGAAAGAAATGAGGATCTCACAGCTCACATTAACTATGATGTTTTAAATCAGAATAAAGACAAAGATATTAAAGATGAACTAATGGAACATCTTCCTAGCTTCTGAATGTGTAGTTAAATATCATCATGCTTCCTCCCATTGTTCTCTCCATTTCTCCTAATTACTGTGATTACATCTCCAACATTCTTATTGTCTTCTGTTGTCTATAAAAGTGAATCCCTCAATTTGATACAGCATAAGGAGTTGGATTGTAATTCACTTTATATTGTCAATATCAGTTTGACTGCACCCTTTTCTACACTCTGCAAAGAATTTGTGTTTATCTTCAGTCTTGCATTTGCAGGATCAAGTTGCTAGCTACCATAAGGTGTCAAAAGTCTACTAAATTTATGCTATTGATAGATGTGTCCCAGAGTTACTGGCCAGAAAAAGCTTTTGAGAAAAGACATTGTTATATTAAATATTTTCCTTTGATAATGGGTTGTGGGAAAAAAGATAGATTACTGCAACGTTTTTGTTGGTTTTTTTGGCAAAGCAGTACCTTACAGTAGTTTATATGGGGAGAAAAATGGTATATAGTGTATAAAGTCATTATTTCATATTGCATATGCTTCTTATTCCCAAGACTTTGAGCCTGAAATACTCAGTTCAGAGGTCTTAAAAAACTTTATCTCATTGTGGTAAAAAGCAAACCTCTTTGCTGCTGCCACAATAGCATTTCAAACCCCAAATATACACAGTTCGTCCTATATAAAATGAAATAATTTAATTTCAGCTTGGTTTTAAGCTGTTGTTATTGATTGTTTGCTTACTAGGTAAATGTACTATAGGAAGCTGACTGGTGTAACTGACCAAAGCTGAAACTGTTTTGTGGAAATGTAAGATGTGAATAGTTTCCTGTGTTGTACTGGACTACTTTGTACATTCTGGAGCCCCCAGCACAGGAAGGACATTGAAGTGTTGGAGTGGGTCCAGAGGAGGCCATGAAGATGCTCAGAGGGCTGGAGCAGTTCTGCTATGAGGACAGGCTGAGAGAGTTTGGACTCTTCAGCCTGGAGAAGAGAAGGCTTTGAAGAGACCAGATAGCAGCTTTCCAGTATCTGAAGGGGGCCTAGAGGAAGGCTGGAGAGGGACTATTGACAAGGTCTTGCAATGACAGGACAAGGGGCAATGGGTTTAAACTGGCAGAGGGAAGATTGAAACTGGATGTTAGGAAGAATTTCTTTGCAGTTAGGGTGGTGAGACACTGGTACAGGTTGCCCAGGGAGGTTGTGGGTGCTCCTTTCCTGGAGATGTTCAAGGCCAGGTTGGAGGAAGCCTTGAGTGACCTGTACTAGTGGGAGTCCTAGGACACCTAGACTAGGTGTCCCTGCCTATGGCAGGGGGTTGGAACTAGATGATCCTTGAGGTCCCTTCCAACCTTAACCATTCTATGATTCTATGATTGTATTCAGCAGAGAGAAAAAAAGAGAAAATCTCTAAAGAAATGTTCAGCTTCCTAATCACAACTCTCACTGCAGGTTTCTTGTCATCAGTATCATTCTATCAATAGCATATGTGTACATGCATTTCAAAAACACGTTTGTGTATTTTTTGTTTTGATACTACATCAAAGTATCATTTCCAGTCTTTGAAACTGAAGGACACAATAATATATGCTGATCATATCAGTGTGCAAGTACAGCTGTAATAATATAAAATATTATGTTATATAAATATATTGTTATAATTATATCATATATAAATATATATCATTATACATATATATCTATATATAATATGAATGCACATATGCTTATATATAAAAATGTATATAGTATATATAAGATATTATATACATAATCTATATACTTAGACATCTAAACATGCATATATAATATAAAATATATAAACTATACATGTGTTTATTTATATATAAATAAATATAAATACATAAAATTAAATAATTTATATGTAAATAAATATCTGCACTTTTAGAAATCTAAGTATATTTCTATACTTAATATAAATAAATTTCTGAAATATAAATAAATTTCTGAACTTTGTAATAATCAAGGGAGATGCTGAGGTCAAAATATCATAGTCAGATTTCTGGTTTGTTCTTATTTGGCCATACAGAGAGGCACTGAGTGTATTTAGACCCCAGCGTGAGCAGCCAGGAGGAGGGCACTTGCAGGAGTCTTGCAAGTTACTGATAGAATGGTAAGGTTGGAAGGGACCTCAAGGATCATCTAGTTCCAACCCCCTGCCATAGGCAGGGACACCTCCCACTAGTACAGGTCACTCAAGGCCTCATCCAACCTGGCCTTGAACACCTCCAGGGAGGAAGCATCCACAACCTCCCTGGGCAACCTGTTGCAGTGCCTCACCACCCTCACTGCAAAGAACTTCCTCCTAACATCCAGTCTAAATCTCCCCTCTGCCAGTTTAAACCCATTGCCCCTTGTCCTGTCATTGCAAGACCTTGTCAGTAGTCCCTCCCCAGCCTTCCTGTAGGCCCCCTTCAGATACTGGAAGGCTACTATAAGGTCCCCTGGAAGCCTTCTCTTCTCTAGGCTGAAGAGCCCCAACTCTTGTAGCCTGTCCTCATAGGAGAGCTGCTCCAGCCCTCTGATCATCCTCGTAGCCCTCCTCTGGACCCACTCCAACACTTCCATGTCCTTCCTGTGCTGAGGGCTCCAGAACTGCACACAGTACTCCAGGTGGGGTCTGACAAGAGCAGAGCAAAGGGGTAGAATCCCCTCCCTTGCCTAGATGCTCAGCACTTCTGTAAAACTAAAACAAACCAAAAAACAACAATTTGCAAATGTGTCCACAGAACACTACGATGCAGTGTGATGCTGCAACACTTACAGTAGCTTAGTGAGCTTAGTTTGTGTGTCAGAAACAGTTCATTATGCTTGGGCTACTTACAGGGCGGAAAAGTCTTTTTGAGAGAAAAGCCTAGAGAGTGTGATCCGGGTAGAAGGAAAGATGATGATAGAATGAGAACATAATTTGGGGATAAATAAAGTATATACTTGAGACTTTCCATGAAAGTATTTTCATTGAAACACTTTATCTTATAATTTTGATTCATGGTTGTTTGGGTTTTTTGTTTGGTTTGTTTGTTTTGTTTTGTGGGGGTTTGTTTGGTTTGTTTTGTGAATTTTGTTTGGGGGGTTTGTGGGGGTTTTGTTGTGTTTTTTGTTTGTTTGTTTGCTTGTTTTAAAGGCCAGAATATTTTTTGACAATTAAAATTTGTGAATTTTCATTGAAACACTTTTTATCTTATCATTTTGATTCATGGTTGTTTGGTTTTGGTTTTTGTTTGTTTGTTTTCTGTTCTGTTCTGTTTTGTTTGTTTTGTGGGGTTTTGTTTGTTTGTTTTGTGGATTTTGTTTGGGGGTTTTGTGGGCTTTTTGTTGTGTTTTTTGTTTGTTTGCTTGTTTTAAAGGCCAGAATATTTTTTGGCAATTAAAATTGAAACACTTTTTATCTTATCATTTTGATTCATGGTTGTTTGGTTTTGGTTTTTGTTTGTTTGTTTTCTGTTCTGTTCTGTTTTGTTTGTTTTGTGGGGTTTTGTTTGTTTGTTTTGTGGATTTTGTTTGGGGGTTTTGTGGGCTTTTTGTTGTGTTTTTTGTTTGTTTGCTTGTTTTAAAGGCCAGAATATTTTTTGGCAATTAAAATTGAAACACTTTTTATCTTATCATTTTGATTCATGGTTGTTTGGGTTGTTTTTTTGTTGTTTTTTTTTTTTTAATTTTGTTTTGTGGGGACTTTTTGTTTTGTTTTGTGGATTTTGTTTGGGGTTTTTGTGATCTTTCGTTGTGGCTTTTTTGTTTTGTTTTATTTTGTTTTGGGTTTTTTTAAAGGCCAGAATATTTTTTGACAATTAACGTTTGCTCAGAGCAAAAATATAGAACAGAATATTGTTTGCTCATGTAGGATAAATAGTGCTGCTTGGGTCAAAGATAGCTTTACCATCGCTCCAAAAGGAACATGACTAAACTTAAATACTGTGTAATTCTACAAGCCATTTTGGTGAAGTTATATGTAACAGTTGTAATTGTTATCTGTCTTAATGGCTACAGTAATTTCTTAGAAAGGGGGATTTTATTTCTCTATCGCCATAAAAATCCTTTTTACCTCTGCATTTTTCTTGCATTTATTCTGTTCAAACCACCAGGTTAAAGTATTTCAAATTATTTGGCGTGTCAGCCAAATTATTTTGCACATTTAAAAATTTTACTGTATCATTCCGTGACAAAAAGATGCCAGAGTTATTCACTATCTAATATTTATATTTTGTTTTTAATTTAATAATTCTGAGTGATCTTGTTCCACTTATGATGTACTAATGTCAGATTTTTTTGGATCATAGAATCATAGAATTGTAAACAAAAGACAGGAAAATTAGTTGAAACTGCATTAGCTCATCCACTTTCAAAGATATTCAATTTTTCTTTTTACATGCACAGACATACTGGTGACAATTCACCATTATTTGCTTCAATGTTTAACCTGGCAGTTAAGGTTAACACTTTAAAATATTGTTGTACAAGTCCCTAACTTTATTTTTGTGGTTTCCTTCATTTAAGGAGATTCATCACTTGAAATACATGCTGTTAAATTTTCCTAAGTAACAAGATGAAGACAGCAAATGTAATTGGTTGCATAAAATCTGAGGGGTTTTGTTTTGTTTTTTTTTAATCTTAAAGTAGTGTTTTCTGAATGTTGAAATATCTGGTGCTATGCTGTTGCTTTATGACTCTGGAGAAGTTGAGTTTACAAATTAAACTCATTTAGCAGCTCTGTTGATGAAAATAAAATTGGGGAAAATATACCAAAATCTTTCATGGAAGGTTTTTTTCCCCAGGTTTAACGAATAAGTATTGTATCAAAGAGATCTTGTTAATCAATAGAGTAGGTATGACACAGATTATACACAAGGAGCAAATCCACTAAGAATCTGTTTTTACATTCACATGTTACAATATAAAAAATATATAATTCAATTCTATATATCTATTATTTATAATTCAATTCTTCAATTATATACAATTCAGTTCTACTGTAACAAGAACTCCTTAAGTATCTGTGGAAATTTGGTTTCTTCCACTAAAACAAACTCGGAGCTCTTTCACTGTCTTTAATATCCATAACTAATTGAAAGTGAAAAAAATTATGCCTATATAAAAAAGATATTTGGTATGGAATTTGAAGTAGTATTTACAGAAAAACAGCAGATTTAAAAAAATATTTTTTAAATTAAGTCCCCTTAGAGGAGTTAATAAAAAAGAGTTAAGAAAATATTTGAAAAAAATCTTTGAGTTTGAATTCTCAGATTTTGAATTTTCAGATTTGAAAAAATAATTTTAAAATTAAGTCTCATTATAGCAGTTAATAAAAATGAGTTAATAAAAGAGTTGAAAAAATAATTGAATTTTCAGATTTTGAATTTTCAGATTTGAAAAAATAATTTTAAAATTAAGTCTCATTATAGCAGTTAATAAAAATGAGTTAATAAAAGAGTTGAAAAAATAATTGAATTTTCAGATTTTGAATTTTCAGATTTGCAGGAATAATTTAAAAATTAAGTCTCATTGTAGCAGGTAATAAAAATGGGTTAATGAAAGATTTGAAGAAAATAATTGAGTTTAAATTTTCAGATTTTGAATATTCAGATTTGCAAAAATAATTTTTAAATTAAGTCTCATTATAGCAGTTAATAAAAATGAGTTAATAAAAGGTTTGAAGAAAATAATTCATTTTGAATTTTGAGATTTTGAATATTCAGATTGGAAAAAAAAATTTTAAAATAAGTCCCATTAGAGGAGTTAATATAAATGAGTTCATGAAAGATGTGAAGAAAATAATTGGTTTTGAATTTTCAGATTTTGAATATTCAGATTGGAAAAAATAGTTTTTAAAATAAGTCCCATTAGAGGAGTTAATATAAATGAGTTCATGAAAGATGTGAAGAAAATAATTGGTTTTGAATTTTCAGATTTTGAATATTCAGATTGGAAAAAATAGTTTTTAAATTAAGTCCCATTAGAGGAGTTAATATAAATGAGTTAATAAAAGATTTGAAAAAATAATTGATTTTGAATTTTCAGATTTAAATTTTCAGATTTGAAAAAATAATTTTAAAATTAAGTCTCATTATAGCAGTTAATAAAAAAGAGCTAATAAAAGATTTGAAAACAATCATTGATTTTGAATTTTCAGATTTTGAATTTTCAGATTTGAAAAAATAATTAAAAAATGAAGTCTCATTATAGCAGTTAATAAAGAGTTAATAAAAGATTTGAAAACAATCATTGATTTTGAATTTTCAGATTTTGAATTTTGAGATTTGAAAAAATAATTTTTAGATTAAGTCTCATTATAGCAGTTAATACAAGATTTGAAAAATTATTGAATTTTCAGATTTGAAAAAATAATTTTAAAATTAAGTCCCATTAGAGGAGTTAATAAAAAAAGTTTATTTAAAAAAGTCAGAATTCCTGAATTTTTCATTTTCAAATAGTATTTGTTGGATTCTTCAAAGCAGCATTTTGGGTGACATTATTATATCTTTATTCTCATTCGTTCGGTACTTTCATATTTATAACTGTACTTAGGATTTGCTACTATCACATTAGTTTATGAGCTTAAAAAAAATTAATTTTTTTGTTCTGAAAAGCCAATAAGATCCAGATTCTGTGTTTTTCAAAGTTTATTCTGCTAATAAACACCATATGTAAAGGGCGTGAAAGTGACTTTACTATCTGAAAACTTGCAGAACATGACATTTGTTTTGCTGTAGTTCAATATTTTATAATTTGGCACATCTCTTGAACACACACACACACACACACACACACACACTACACAAAGTTAAGATGAATCTCTGTTCATGAAAGAATCTGGACTAGCTTCAGAGTAGCTGACTGCAGACTGTACTGCAAAAATGTAATGGCGATACAGCAGTGATAGGCACAACTGGAGAGGGCTTTGCTGACAGAAAAGGGATAGAATTTGCCTAAATGTAGCTGAAAACACATCTTTATTTGCTTCACATACATATATTATCCACCTGTGAAAGTAGACTGCAAGTCTAGAGTACGTGTCACAAATGGTGGTCAAACACATTAATCAAAGATGCTCCCAGAATAAATTCTCCTCCTTTTTTCCATGCTCTGCTACTGTAATGTGAGCTGACCACAGAGCTCTAGTCCAAGCCTCCATCTCTGGCAGACATTGAGTTATCTTTTCTACTGAACCAATATGAATCATAGAAAAGGAGACGTTGGTGAGTTTTGTGTTGTCAGCACAATGACAACATCTAGCCCAGTATTTCACTTCTGCACCTTTCAGTATTTACCACTTTCAGTAGGAGAAAAGGCGGCAAGGAATAGTGATCAGGCAAAAAAGTTGCTTAGTCCATGCTTACTGAGGGCTGTGGGGAAGCCAAGAATACCTTTCAAACAATAGAACACTTCTCAGCTTAAGTGAACTGACTGATACAGACAACTCATTAGCAACATCTAGTTAAAAATCACCATTAGAATAATTAAAGTATTTTTAATTCAGTGCTTGAGGCCATTTCAAATGGCACCTAAGGAATTCAGAAGAATTTCCTCTTAGGAAAGGACCCATAGTCCTCCTCTTCTAGAATGACTGCATTCAACCCAGGTCGCAATAGTCACAAATTCTTGTGAGTTGCTGACCTGACATTTATCTAAATGGACTCTGATGTCACCAAGAACCATTAGCCTCACTCACACAAAGCTGCTGAGAAACCTAAAACTTTGGCCAAATATTCTACATCAGACTAGGGCAATTGCCTACCATTATTTATTTGTGTATACACACATCTGTACATATGTTTATTTTAGTATTGTATTTTTATGTCTCACAATGAAGGATATAGTCATTGTGATCATCAATATATACCTATGAAGAGCCATCCACTTGAATTTACTGAGTGACTTTTCTCATTGAGTGCCTTTTAAAGGTGATGAAAAGAATGAAATGACTATATTTTGCTGTGATAGAGTTAATGTTACACTAAAAAGGGTGAAAATAAATACCTGAAGTTTGTTCCTACCTTGACTAATGTCTTTAAAGTATTTAAAATTAGGGAAAAAATACAGCTGTATGTGTATTGTTTCATCTCTGTCTTTCTCACAATTCCTTACCTCACATCAGAAGAAAGGATGGTTGCATCACAGGGCTTTGTAGGAGCTGAGAATGGCACTGGAGAGGACAAGAAGGACTGAATGTTTGCAGTAGTGCAAAATAAGGCCAGTGGGTGACATGATGGAAGAGCATACAGCTTGTAGAAGCTGGGTGGCCTTCGAATGAGGACACCCTGGGTCTATCCCAGCTCCAGATGCACCCCTAAGGAGGCATTATTAAAGGATGCCATAGATGTAGAATAGTCACAGGCAGTAAGTTGAAGTACATAACGTTTATCACGGCACATTGTCCATAAACATGTTTCTTAAGTCATCTCAGACCATTGTGCAGTCCAAATATTCGGGCCTCTGGTTGAACATCAGGGTTACATTTGGTCAGCAAAGTTGACAAATGCTTAAAAACACATTGCCATCTGCTCCTGTGAGGCATTACTTTGGCCTTGGTAGAGATTTCCTCATTGAGTAATTTCAGTTTCAAAGGCCGCTTACAGAGCAGGATTCTCAAAAGACCTGAGGTACAATTTAACATTAGCCCTGCAGATTCAGTGTACAGCCAGAGGTGTAAAATTCTTGAATACAAGAATCAAGAGTTTACAGATTTTATTCTGAGGAATATCTACAATAACATCTGCAGGTGTTATTGCACATACAAAAGGTCCCGCTGTGCCTTGGTATTCAGATATTGCTTTCTCATAAACACATAAGGTCTCTCAGATCCTGGTTTTTCAGCCTTTGTGGTTTTAGTTTTGTTACACAGTAATTCCCTGTTTGACACTAATTCTCTCTCTCCATTAGTCTATTAGTCACCATATTCCCAAATACCTATAGCACAAATGTTGTCCCAGTCCTTCCATCTATTGTTTTCATTCTTTCTCACTCCTGTGCTGTTCACCTTCATTCTCTAAGTCCAGGAGTTGGGTAGCTGCACTAATCATCTGGGTTTGTTAACCCAGGTACAGGAAGCCCTGAAAGATAAGTATCTGTAACTGCATGCATTTCAGTAATTGTGTTTATCTGTGCAGGAATGGTACTCACTTATATGTTAGTACACCAGGATTCATTCCTATACAACACTAGCAAGCTACCCCGTGGAGTATGGAGAGGACATTTTCAGGAAGGGTAGAAATAATTTTGCTTTACCTCTCCTGGCATGTTCTTTTAGTTAGCCTCAATAAAACACTACAAGGATTGAAACCATGCTCTTATTCTGGATGTTTGGAAAGCAGAAAAAAACTACTTGTTTTTCAGATGCAAAGGCAAGAATTGCATCAACCAGTCCCTAGAAAGGCTAAAGGATGGACAGTTATTGGACACTGGTAAACACAGTGAGCACATCTTCATCTTGGAGAGATCACATCTGTATTACTCTCAAGTCTTTATTCCCTTCCCTCTTGCCTTTTTTTTTTTTTTTTTTTAACAGAGCCTCTTCAGCATCTTTTTACACATTCCTTCTTTGTAAAGACCACTTTTACACCTGTGCTTTTTTTCCCCTCATGCTTTTATATCTAATTTGATCAGAAATCAAATGACTTCTCATATTTTCTAGCTGTTGAGCACTTTTCGTACTACCTCCCTCCAAACTGCATACTTAAAAGAACATAAAGGGAGATATTTAGGAGAAGAGATACTCTTGAGAAAGCAAAAGCAGTCTATGGCTGAAACAGAAGGCAGGCAAGAGAGTTTTAAAATGCCAAGAAAATAAAATTGAGACAGAGGACAAAATAGTTTAAGCAACTTAAGAATGTCTCTTTCGCCAGCTTCCTATAGCTGAGTTCAAATCACACCAACAGTACTATCTCTCCCAAGTTATTTCAGAACAGCCCAACAGCCTGAAGAGATGGAGTATTTCCAGTTTTTTATTAGCATTGTCAATAAACCTCAGGCACACCTTGCAGCAAAATCTGTCTCCCTAAAATACCACAGCAGATGCTTTTGGTTTGTTTGAGAGAAGGGGATAAGAGTTCTCTTGCCTGTACTTAGCCCCTCCAGCCTCGGAATATGCAAATCTTGAGCTGCAGAGGGGGGCAAATGTAAGTGAAACACTGCTACAAACATAACACTCTCCAGTTATAAATATTCCTTCTTTCCACGGTGCTTTGACTATTACTTTTTCATCTCTCCACACATGCTGAAATACACCCACAAATTAGAGACTTCCATACCTCAAATGAAACTAACGTATAAAGGGTAACATTTTTAAACTAGTGTAATGAATAGGTAAGAGTCTCTGCAAACACAGATCTCCAGATAGGATAACATCATAAACACTGGGAAAAAGAATGAAATTCCCAAGAATAATAATCAAATGTAGATGTTTAACTGCCTGTGACTGATGAGTCCTGTATCTTGTTATAACTCACCTCCCTACAGAGTACCTGCCTCCTTCCAAATACAAATATTTGAAATTATGATTCATGTGTGTACTTAAGAAAGTATGCAGGAATTAAAGGTTTCATTCTTAAAAAATGGCATGATTGGAAAGTGTATTTTAATTATAAAAAACAGAGGAGGCTTACTATTTCCATTTGCTGTTTGGCCAGTTTTGTGTTTTTAAAACTAAGTAAACAGTGAGAATTAGCTTTGGGGAAAAAAAAAAAGAAAAAAAAAAAAAACCAAACAAAACAGTGAATTCCAAAATGTTTCAGACAGATTAAAAAAAAAATAAACTTGCTTGTGCATTAGCAGTGATTGGTAAATATTTTTTAAAAAGGTATTTAGGGGGATTTTTCATTCCATTTTCCTCTTTCTGACTGAAATGTACCACATCTGTCACCTCTGCTCTGTAAAGTCTTGAAATAATACAAAATGTTAAAGAGGAAGTTTTTTGATCTTGGGGTTAAAATACCAGAGCACCTTCTATTGGTCTGTCGCAACTCAGCCTGATTTTCTTTTACAAATGACCCTAAAATCATCAAAAATGACAATGCAAGCTCTTTAGTAACCCTCACTCCCTTTAGTTTAAAAACTGCAAGTGGACAAGGAGCTGGGATCCCTACTGTACATCTTGCTAGAAAATTGATTAAAAAGCTTCTTAGTTACACTTCAGAGAGAATTTTTTTTTATTGACAGCTTGCTAAATTAGTTATTTCCCAGGATTTCTTAGTAGCACATACTATATATTACCTGTGACCTTGAGTGATGCATAAGTGATACTGATTTATTCTATATTCTTTATACCAATTAAAACAGAAAACTGGCCTTTGGAAAAGAGGTTAAGGTGTCAGCTTTGGCTTCAGAAGAGCTAGCTTGTGCTTCTTATTATGTCACACTCTTCATCTGTTACATGGGAATAGTAATTGCCATGTCACACTGTGCTGTGAAGGTAAATATTATGATTAATGTGACACACTTGGCTACTGTAGTAAAGAAAAATAAGATGGGCAGCACTGCACGAAGGACAGACGAGTTAATACATGTTAAAGCAGTGACCTTCAGACCTCCACTTCTGACCATTTTCTGTTCAACAAATTCCCACTTTAAGGGAGTTCAGCCTTCCTCTAAGGAAACCTGTTTTCCTTTATTGGGTTCACACCAAAGCTACATTCAAAGAAAGTTATTTATAGGCAAATCCAGAAGAGCTATGGAACAGAGTACGTAGACTCTTGGACAACCTATAAGCCCAAAGCTTTACGAACACCATTACACTCGTTTTGGTGGGAGTCAGATGGCATCCTATAGGCATTAACTATTTGGACTGGTCATTTAATCTACTTCATCAATGGCACATTTCCAGGAACACAAACACCTAGGTCCTGAATTCAGTATAAGCCCTCCATTTTAATGAAGTCACTGAAAAAATATCTTTGTAGTCTTTCTCACTGATGCCTTTATTGGCTCATCAACCAGTGAACAGATTGACATAGTGCAATGTTACTTCCCTAATGTTTCCTTTTTTTTTTTTGTAGATTCTGAGGAGTCCAGCTATGGGAAAGCATTTTGAGTTTTTAGATATGAAAGAAGGACTGAAATCTTACCTGTTCAATCGGCAGGACTATTGCAAACAACTTTGTTAAGGCCTGGAGCTCATACAAAGCAATAAGCACATAAATATGCTTACATTTGCATCTTATTGATTATCTTTTATTATTCTTTTTGACAAAACTGACAGTAGAACAGAAAAAAAAGAAGAAAGAAAAGAAAAAAAGAAATGGAGAGTGTTGGTGGTAAACTGAAGTAAGGAATGGGAACGCATCAGCTGCAAAGGAGAACAACTTCAGTATTAGGAAAATACAACGTAACTAGATTTTACATTATTGTGATTTTGAAAAGCAGTTATCATTTTCAGATGGTCTTTCATCAAATACAGCAGTGTAAAATGTTTAGTGACATACACAATTTAAGCCGAACTCTGCCCCTCCAAACTAAAGAGAGCAAGTGAAAAACCTCAGTAAACTTCTGTGACATTCGACATCACATATGTTTAAAAGAAAAAAAATTAAGTGCACTCTGGTTTATTACTTTCTGAAGGCTCAAACACTGCAGAGCTACCTAAAACACACTGTTGTGGCTTTAATGAAATGTAGTTACAAGCTTAGGAACAACTTGTGCCCTATTTCAAACAATTATAAAAACAATAGGCATACTTTTTCTCATATATACTGAGGGTCGTTAGAAAAAACAACAAAACAACCCCCCCCAAATACTCTGTTGCCTGCAAAAATCACTGGAATGATGTGACAACAAACAAAACCTGAAAGTGCTCAGGAAATGGCAAATTGAGATTACAATTTTTCTGGTGCTTTTATTCAGAAGACACAAGCATTTCTCCGTTTATAACTTAAAGAACTGTAGAAATGTGGGTCTACACAATATGACTGCTGTATAAAAGATCATTACAGGCACCTTCACCTTTTAAAATACACACTAAGTCTTTGTAAAATAAGCATCTGTGTCGTGGAAAATACGTTGGCCTCTGAACTGTAATTTTCTACCCGTTTTGAGTCCAGTAAACTGCGGCAAAAGCAATGATGATGACACAGGACCGTAGGAAAATCTAGTAATTTGTTTTCCGCACATCACTTTAAACATGTTTTCGCCCTACGTAGGTAGCTTTGCTATAAAGAGCACCTCACTGGTCCTAGCACTTTCGCTCCCGCAGCAGCACCACGTTGCCCAGTTCCTGCTGTCCCTGGCCGCGCGTCCCCGTCCCCGCCCGCGCCCGAGGAAGCTGCAGTTAATGGTGGCTCCGGGAAGGGCACATCTGCTCGGGGAAAGCATGGTGCTCCCGGCCGGCAGCCTGCACAGAAGCAAGCTGAGAACCGCGACCGATGGCACCAGCTAGCGCCCAGCTCAGCCCACCCCGGGCTTCCCACCTGGGAACCACCAGTCGCGGGTGGGGCTGCCAGCCAAAAGCGGCGACCCGGGAGCGATGCAGGATGCTGCTGCTCGACCTCTCTGCCAGCTTCCCACTCTTATCTTTCCAATATCAGTTTCTTCTACCCCTCCCCCCCTTTCGGTCAGGCGCAAGTGCAGGAGTTTCCCTCGGACAAGTGCAGCCACACGCGGGACCACCCCCTCCGCTCCGCGTGGGGCCGGGGACGCGGGTGGCGGGCGGGACGGGCACTCAGCCTCTCGCGTTCCCAACCGCGCACAACTTCTCCAAGTGGCAGCGGACGGGCCCGGTCCGGCCCGGCCCTGCCCTGCCCACCCCCCGCGACCAGGCCTCCCCCCGGCCCTCCCGGGAGCG
>VWZE01000599.1:189712-232135 GCA_013396675.1 Eubucco bourcierii
GAGTTCCCGGCGGAGGCGCTTTGTGCTCCGCCGCCCCCCGAGGGAGGGGGCGCGGGGCCCCGGGGAGGGGGCAGCGCCTCGGGCTGCTAGCGCGTCCCGGGCTCCTCCGCATGGGCTTTTGTTCGCAGGAGGGGCGGGGGCGGCAGGCCCTACTCTCCTCCTCCCCCCTTTCCTCGCCGGCGCGCAGGCGGCCCGGCGTAGGCTTCCTGCCTTTACCGGGCAGGGGGCAGCGGGTGGGCCCCGAGCCTCCGCCGCTGTTCGGGAGCCGCGGGCTTCATTACGAAATCGGCGCGGCGGCAGCTGCGGGGCCTCGGCGGCGCCATGTTGCTGGGGAGGGGGAGGAGGCGGGGGACATGGCGGCGGCTGCGTGCTGGGGCCGATTGTTCCCTGTTAGGCCTGGAGCCGCGTGTGGGCAGCGGAGGCCCGGAGAACCTCTTCCCCTTCTTCTGCCGAGGCCTCTTATCGGCCGTGGCCGTCTCGGGAGTGGACGGGCCCGGGTCCCGGCCCTTTCTCCTCCGTCCGAGCTGCGGAGCTCGGCGGGCCCGTCCGGGCCGTTGGGGGCGGGGGGCGTCACGCCGTAGCCGGGCTATGACCTCCGCGCTGCTGGCGTAGGCGCCCCCTGGCGGTCGCGGCGTGCGCGGTCGCCCCTGTGTTCTCGCAGGAGCACGTGCTGCGCAGTGAGGGGAGCGGGCCCGGCCCGGGAAGGGGCCTGCGGCCCCGCGGCAGTCAGCGGCGCCCGCCGCTCCTCCCGGGGCTCCGCTAAGCCGCCGGAGCGGCAACAGGAGGGCTGCTGGGGTCTCCTCTATAGGGAGGTTGGACGTTTGCTCTCGAGAGCGGGAGAGGCCGAGTGTGGGGTGTCGTACCGGGCGGTTTCTCGCCGCCCGAGGGGGTGCCGGCCCATTTCGCGCCCTTGCCAGGAAATGAGTGGGGATGGGGAGGCCTGGCGTTCGGAAACTTGTTCGGTGATTTCTGTTTGTTTTCTCCTCCAGAACGAAAAATAACTTGGTGGATTTTTTTTCAGCATCGACACGTGCAGCAGGAAATAGCGAAGCTTTCCATGGATGTTGCAGTGTGTATTTGTGAAGGAAGTGACTTTTTACATAAAATGGTAAGTTGAGTTTTTAAAGTATTTTTAAAAACGTAGAGACTTTTGGGGCAAGGCTTGAGGCTCTCCTTAGACACGCCTCATCCCGAAGTGTTCTCGGAACTGGAGGCACATGTGGCAGCCTGCAGTTTCATTCATTAAGAGGAAAGAAATGAAAGTAGTTCACTGATTTTTTTTTTTTAACTTTTTTTTTCCAGCTAAAGCAGCTGGACTGTGAGAGAGTCTAAAAAACGTTCAAATTGGATATCTGATACTTTTTCATCTGAGCAAAGTTCGTTTTTCAGTGTGGTCAAAACTTAGATTTTTCTTTCAGTTTGGGACTATTATATTAAACTTACTTTTAACTGTCAGGGAAGAGTGACTTGGCATAGTTCTTGAAGTTCCTATTCCTCTTAAGGAAGGAATAAAATGTGCTTTCAGGGTCTCAACGAAGCACTGTCCTGCTTTACTGGCTAGGGTCTGTAGTAAGCTGTAATTTGGTTATTGCTTTGTGTTTTACACCTATCATTAGAACCGGGATTTTGTTGCTAGATAGGCCATTCTAACTACAATGGTAGGAAAGGTATTTTGAGAAAGGGTGTCTGTGGTGGCAGCAGCAGCAGCATATTTTCTAACCTGACAGCAAATCAAGTGACTGGAAAGCTTTGGAGAGCACCTGGTGTGTCACAAGGTGCTCTCTGGACCTCAAGAAGTTTGAGTGTGATGTGTTGAATATAATTTTTAAAAATCTGATTACTTGGGCAAAAACTTGGTTTCAGTATTTGTTTTTTAATTGAAGCGAGGCATTGTGAGTTCTTACACCGTTTTAGGTTTATCTTTAAAATGTAATAGTTACTTTTAGTTCCACAAGTTGATGGTGTTCAGAGAATGGTATTGGAGAAGCACTTAAATAGTTTTCCACAGTTGGGCCCTTCTTTTGTTAATCAGCATTGATTTTGGTACTGCCTGAATTGCATATGAGAGTTCTGGACAGGGCCAGTGTGCTGCTTCAGTTTACTCTGAAGGAGGTCTTTAACTCGGAGACCAAGCTTGAATATTTGTTCACAAAGTTTGGTTGTCAAAGGTGTGCAGTTCAAAACCTGATTAAATACTCACTTTGTTCCTTTTCTTTCAGCAGGTACAAGGTAGACAACATTTCTTGAATTACTAAAAACACTGGTTGCGTCAGAGTAATGTCAAAGTGCTTACAGTGCAGGTAGTGATATATAGAACCTACTGCAGTGAAGGCACTTGTAGCATTATGTTGACATCTGCCTCAGGAGATCTTGCAGAACTTCAGAGATTGGAAAGGTACAGTGTTGTGGTGTCAAGTGCTTTTTGTACTAAGGTGCATCTAGTGCAGATAGTGAAGTAGATTAGCATCTACTGCCCTAAGTGCTCCTTCTGGCATAAGAAGTTATGTCTTCATCCAGTCTCTCAGGTTAAGACTGTAGACGTTCCAGTAGTTTTCTGCTTTGCAGTCTTCTGTTAGTTTTGCATAGTTGCACTACAAGAAGAGTGTAGTTGTGCAAATCTATGCAAAACTGATGGTGGCCTGTTATAATCTACATCAAGGAGTTTGAATTCTTTCTGCCGGTTAATGGGATATTTTGTGGTCGTCCTCAATTTTAACAACAGTCTAGTGAATGACAGCTCTTGTAGCACTAAAGTGCTTATAGTGCAGGTAGTGTTCCCTAATCTACTGCATTATAAGCACTTAAAGTACTGCTAGCTGTAGAACTACACATTCAGCATACTGTACAATTTATTGTTAAATTGAACACTGTTCTCTGGTTAGTTTTGCAGGTTTGCATCCAGCTGTATGATACTCTGCTGTGCAAATCCATGCAAAACTGACTGTGGCAGTGACAAGTCAGTCAGTGAGTGTGGAAAACTTGTACCCCTTTCTACACAGGTTGGGATCAGTTGCAATGCTGTGTGTGTCTGTGGTATTGCACTTGTCCCGGCCTGTTGAGGTTGGTGGGGATAGAGGCTGAAACACCTTTGTAGCTTTAAGGAATTTCTGCTTCATTGATCCAGAAAACTTAAGATTTTAAAGTTTCTTTTTGAAAAAAAAAGTCTTCTAATTTTCTCTGTAACTATACTTCTGTTTTCTATAACTGGCTTCTTGTTTGTATGTATTTTATCTGTTGCTGATGATATGTATTTACCGAAATCCCTAAGTGTGGATTTTTTGGAAGGCTCTTACATTTCTATTAAACTGAGGTGGATATTTGTTTATGGTGTCTTAATGAGTTTGCTGTGAAGAAGTGCATCTTGAATATCAGAGTATCGGAATGAAAATTGGAATTTATTCAGTGTAAGCTTGCTTTTCAAATTGCATAGAAGATTGGGCAGCTTTATTTTTTAATACTTTTGACTATACTGAAACTCTGAATGTTCTTATTTGAAATAGTGCATTTTTAGCCTTAGTTGTCCCATTCAGAATTTGTGAAATTCAGGAGTAGTAGATGAAGTTACAGGCAAGGCCTTAACTGTTCCTCAGCTGTGGAATCTTTTAATACTAGTCAGGTGTCCACTTGGGGAGTCTGTACATTCATGGTGAGTGTAGCAGTGGTCCTTGGGGGTGACTCATTTAGCTTGTGATATGCGATGAAATGACGTCTCTTGAGCTACCTCAAGAGCTTACCTGGGGGAAGTCTCGTCCGTGCAACTGCTCCAAAGAAGCTGAAGTTGATTTGAGGGAAGAGGTGACAGCAGCTATGTAAGGAGGAAGTGTCAGTATGAAATCCACAAGTGAAGCATTCAACAAATCTTGTTTTCAGAGTGAGCTGTAGTATTAAACTACACTTGTGTAGCTCAAGACGTTTAATAGCTGTATTTCCTAAAACAGGCTTCCACAGGACTAATGCTGTAAATTAAAGGTACTTACTTTTTTGCTTATTTTGCTGCCATACCCTGTGTAGTACTGTAAAGCTTGTTTGTGTTGGGAAAATTAGGAATATTTGGGTCAGTGCTGCCTATGCTGTCATTTAAATTAAAATGGCATACTAAACTAAATGGATCGTTTCTGAGATTGGTGAATTATGTTTTACAGTCAGTCTGAGTACATCTTAGTGCTGTCTCTGACATCTATGAACATGTTAATTTTTTTTAAAGTATTGAAGCCATCATGGACTTAAACTATGTGGTATTCAGTTTTTGCTGCTTTCTGTATCACTGTTTTTTGTTTTTCCAGATTGTGTTGCTCAGATGGGTTTCTTACCAAAATACTCTATTCTTGAGCATAAAATTGTGTTTAGTTTTGCTGACTAGAGGATGCTTGCGTCAGTCAAGTTAGCAGATGAAGATGCTGCTCTTCTGATTTCTGAAAAACAATTTTCTAATAATGGCAGGTTTAACTTTTTGAAGTGTAAAAGCAGTAGCAATATTAAAACTTGAAATGCTGAAATACAGAAAGTGTTTGAATGTGTGAATTGTGTTTATACTGTTGTGTAAGCGTCGCACTTTTGAATGCCTGAAGATGTGTGGTACAGTTAGTGAAGCTTGTTAAAACTTCAGTGCTTTCAGAAACAATTTTTTTATGCTCATGGAGCCTTCCAGTAGCCCCTCAGGTATGTTGGAGTGTACCTAGTTTTAATGCTGTTGTATGAACACTGGTTATATGACATTTGTTAGTGTTTCTGTCATTTAATCTTAGTTGCCTGGATTCCAAAAAATACTTTTACATGGTTCAAGTGTGTGGGGAAAAACTTTGTAACATGCAGCATTTTAAAGATCTGGTAATCTGTGCTTCAGGTAATTATGTCAATGCCTGTGTAAACTGTAATACCAGTCTTATTTGCATGCTTTTGAGATGGCTTTGGTTTATTGATTGTATAACTTATGTTCCCAGAAGTTGCAAGCTAATCATGCATGCTTTAAAAAAATACCTGTAATGCTTCTGTACAATTTAAACTCGTTGTGTATTAGGAACTATTTCATGGGTGTGTAAATAAGTTAATGTGTTATTGCCTTGTACATTGTTGTGTAAATGTTACAGTCACTTGAGTGTCTTCTAAGAAACAATGCATAATGCTATGTGTATTAGTTTCAGCATAGCTGAGGCAGTAAATTCTTCAGTTGACAGAATATGCTAGCAGGAGAATAATGCTGCTAACTTGAGCTGATTTTATTGAAATAAGCTGGGGTTATCTCAGAGGTTGAGTGGAGTAGTTAGGTAGTTAAAACAAATGCTAGTTTAAAAATCCTGCAGAAATACTGAGAAGGATTTCCTGCAGATGTGTTCAGCTGAGTATTAAAACACTTGTGGATGAGAAGCTTATTTCTTTCTGCTGGCTTTCATACATGTAGTAATTTTTCAAGTGAACTGCTATGAATAAGTCTGAGCCTTGTGATCTTGGCACTAATGAAGGATAAGTCTGTGGATTTTTAGGAATTGTCTAAAATGAAATATTTGCTTTTAATGTGTATTATGCAGGAAGATTATAACTTAGTCTGTCTTTCTAAATGAAAAGCAAGAAATTCCAAGCAGCATTAATATTTGCCTGAAGTTCTAGTATAGCATGGTTAGCCTTATAAGGAAAACCTTCTCTGTTAACCATAGAAAACTTTTCTCTGCATGCTCTTAAGTGTCTGAAAGCATAATGGGAAATGAGGCAGTTGTTTTTCACCAATTCATAATGATGATACTGGAAAAAAACACCAATTCTTTAGAATTTACTTTCTTGTGTTGACTTCAGAATATCAAAGGAACTAGTGAGATGACTGTCAGGAGCAGACATTTTGAGTAATAGCTAGTTTGTAGGCATTGAGTGAAATAGGACTAGAAGGGAGTATCCGCTGCTGTAGCAAACCAAGAGTTGTGTATGTTTGCTGCATAGCTGGCATACTATGATGAGAAGATGAAAGCAGCACTATATTCATTTTGCTAATTCTCACTTTTAAAATGCACCACTTGTATTGGTGTAGTTTGTAAGTAGTCTTGTCTGTTAAGTCCTGTTTACAAAGCTTTTATTCAGATCAGGGCTTGGGACTTGGTTTACTGGGTTTGTGTCTGTAACACCTTTATCCTTTCTGTCCCATCGCTCAGTAGCCTACAATTCCATCAAACCTCTGTTGTAAATGTTTGTGTTTAGTAGCTTCAGATGAACAAGCAAGTTGCATTCAGTATCTAAAACAAAAAATTATCGCATAGCTACAGGAGATAAAACAGTTGGTCGTAATGCAGTGCACTGTGTTGTGTTGTGACTTCATTATAGCTTTGCTAAGATATGAAATCTAGAGTTCTCCAATACTGAAAATTTCAGTTCATTCACTGTCCTGTGTGCCTTTCTGGAAGATGTTGACAGATAATACTGGGAGTAAATAAAAATATGCCATTGCAGTTCTGTATTCCGTTTACTGCATACTGCTCTGCTTGTGCTGTACATCTGTGTAATGGTGTTAACAAGCATCTTATCTTCTCTCCTGATATATGGTCAGCAGGTAACATGATGCATGCCAGTTGTCAATCTGGAATCTCATAGCCACCTCTGGCATCACATGCTGCTTCGGAAGCTTCCCATTTCAGATGAAAGTTTGAAACAGGGCAAGCAAAAAATGCGTATATATTGCTGAGGTGAAGCTAGGTTTTACCAGGAGTAGAACACAAGGCTGCTTAATAGCTAGAGCTAGTAGGATTTCTGGCTGGCTGGGAACTGGTGACCATGTGAGCTGAAATTTTTTTAAATGCATACTCTTAGTCTAGGTTTTCTACCTTTGAGAGAGCAAAAACAACAAAAAGACCACCTTCCAAAAAAAAAATGCACCCCCACAACAGCACAAAGCCCCATAAAAAAAAAAAATGCCACAAAGCCAACAAAAGACAAAAAAAAAACCCCAAAAAAAACCTAACCCTGAACCAAGCATAGCATTTCAATCTTGCTGTTAAATAAAACTTTGTCATTTCCTGAAGTGATTTAATGGATGAACAATTATTCAGATTCAGTTTGATTTCAGACTCTGGTGGTGTTTGTTCATTTGCTTTTTCCAGGTTTCGTTTGTAAATTATTTGTCAAAGTGGTGTGTTGTGGGAATCTTCATTACACTTATTAGGGTGACCCAGCACGTGAGTAATTTGGTTTTAATTGTCCAAATACAGTGCTTGGTTTTACAGGTTGACCTCAGTGTCCTTAACTACGGGTTCTTTGGGTAACAAACTACAGGCAGAGCTGGTCATGCAAAAAACTGTAATTTGACTAGCCCTAGAGAACTTTGACTTGAAGAGATCACTAATTCTGTACATAATTGGGACTGGATCCTTCACGTATCACAAGTTGTACCAAGTTTAGGCACCTACTGCAGCAGAGGGAAGAAATCGTCCCCAGTTAAATTTCTAATGGCTTTAGTGTGCTGACAGCATGCTTTGAATGGAATGGGATTTTAACATAACTGGTGAAAAGAAATAGTTGAGATTTTTAATGACAGAGTGCTAGTTTTGATGTTTGTGTATATCTGGGATTTGGTAGTTTGCCCATCTAACAGTAACAAAACTGGTTAATGCTAACTGTTAATCGGTAGTCTGAACTAATGGACCAATGCTTGAAGAGAGTATTTTGATGATCTAACAGTGGATGTGGTTTGTCTTGATTTCAGTAAAGCATTTGACACTGTCTACCACAGCATCCTTCTGACTAAACTTGAGGCAGTGTGGTCTGGATGATCAAGGTAGTGAGGTGGATTTGGGAACTGGTTGAAGGAAAGAAGCCAAGAGTTGTCAGTGGGATGGAGTCTATAGTTGGGAGGCCTGTGACTAGTGGGGTCCCACAGGGGTCATTATTTGGACCAATTCTGGTCAATATTTTCCATCAATGACCTCGGTGAGGGCACAGAAGGCACTGTCAGCAAATTTGCTGATGACACCAAACTGGGTGGAGTGACTCCACACCAGAAGGCTGTGCTGTCATTCAGCAAGACTTGGACAGGCTGGAGGGTTGAGTAGGGAGAAGTAGTCTTGCACCTGGGAAAGAACAACCCAGGTATCAGTATAGGTTGGGGACTGATCTGTTGGAAGGCAGTGAAGGGAAAAAGGATTTGGGGGTCTTAGTTGATGGGAGGTTGACTGTGAGCCAGCAAAGTGCTTTTGTGGCCAGGAGTAGCAATGCCATTCTGTGGTGTATTAGGAGTGTGGCTAGTAAGTTGAGAGTGGTTCTCCTGCCCCTCTGCTCTGCCGTGGTGAGGCCACATCTGGAGTACTGCCTTCAGGTCTGGGCCCCGCAGTTCAAGAGGGACTGCTTGAAAGTTTTCAGCACAGAGCTAGAAAGATGATTAAGGGAGTGGAGCATCTCTTAAAAGGAGAGCTTGAGGGAGCTGGGACTCTAGCTTGAAGGTGACTGAGAGGTGACCTCATCAATGTTTATAAATATGTAAAGGGTGAGTGCCAGGAGGATGGAGCCAGGCTCTTCTCTGTGGTGCCCAATAACAGGACAAGGGGCAGTGGGTGGAAGCTGAGGCATAGGAGGTTTCATGTAAACATGAGGAATTTTTTTCACTGTGAGGGTAACAGAACACTGGAACAGGCTACCCAGGGGAGTCATCTGGAGTCTCTCTCTCTGGACAGTTCAAGGCCCACGTGGATGTGTTCCTCTGTGATCTGGTATAGGTAATCCTGCTGTGGCTGGGGGGTTGGACCTCGGAAGATCTAGTCCCTTCCAACCCCTGACATTCTGATTCTATGATTTGTGATATACTTAAGTGTGTGTTGTAACTGGCAAATGTCTGCTATATTTAGTTGAAGACCTCTCTGTTTTGGTGCATCGGACCTGCAGAGGTGCTGGTCATGCCCCACTTGCAGTAGTAACAATATGCATGCTTATTTTCTACTGGAAAAGAGATGTTCCATGGTAAATAGGAGGCAATCAAAGTATGGAAGGCAATTAAAGGTGGCAAAGTGAAAGCAAGAATGGATGGCAAAAGCCAAGAGTAGAAAACTAATTTAAGTTGGGAAGCTGGTGTAACTGGTTACTTAATCTGTATTTTCTGTGCCTTGTACGCTACTGTGTGACTGACAATAATAGTAGAGCAACTGTCCTGCTGTGGGGCATGTCAGCAGTTTGGATAGAAATGGTCTGGATTTTAACAATGGGTGAGGCATTGTACAACAATGAGAAATCCTTTGGGTGGCATGTTATAGAATCTTTAAAAGATTCCAGATACCCACATCTTTTAAGTGCAATTATGACAGAGTTTACTGCTATAGAACAAATGAACTAGTTCCTGCTTAGATTACTTGATGCAGAAGGAAAGCTGCTTCTGTTGTGCAGGACTGGAACTTTTTTAGTCAGTTCCTTAGTTCTTTAACAGTCATCTCTGCAGAGATGTAAATTAAGAGCAGATAGGAAATACTGAGGTACTAGTCAGTTTCAATATGTTTTATCTGTTTTCTCCACCTCACAATAGGTTGGGAAAGGCCTATGTTTTATATAGGAAATAAGCTTCTAAGTCTGCAAACTGTTACCATACCTGGAAAGCTTGTAAATACTATATTTGCATGAAAATGTTTGCATTAAACCCTGTAAAACCTCTGGAGGCTTCAATTTTTAATTATTTTAAATTCTATCTTTTTAAAGGTTTCCTAGTTGTTTTCCAAAGACTAAAAATATGTTCTCTTTCTACAGAGAAAGTCTAGGAATTTGAGAGTATTGGATAAAAAGATTGAAAATAAAGGTTTCATAATGAAACCTAAGTGGCTTAAGAATGTCTTTCTTAATTGTGAGTGTTGGTGTGTGTGATAAGCTCTGCTAATGGTAAAATTTTAATTCTCATCTAGTTAAAGCTTTTGAAAAAAACATACTAATTATATAGTAATTGATACCTAGATTTTATGATTTGAAGTTCATATAGGGTGGACCTCCGGTTGTTACATTTGATTCTTGATGTGATGGAGATACACGGTTCTGGGATGTGCCTACCACTTGCATTAAAATTATCAAATGGAGCATAAAAGCAAGTGATGAGTACATAAATCTCTTAGAAATAGTTTTACACTTAAATTCTCAAGGTCTGTTGCAGAAAATAGACTTTCTTAGCATTTTGTGTTAAGAATTGGTCTCTTTCAACCATCCCATAGAAATAAGACAGCAGGGACTTGCAGGATTTCTAATAACTGTACAGAGTGGTTAGCTTTCATGACCAAGTTGTGCCCTCTGAACTAAGTTCATAATTTATTCCAATCTGAAGGTCGTACAGATGTGTTTTAATATTCTGTCTAACTAAATGTGTGCTCCTTGTATTTGTCAGCAGAGTTTGGGCTCTTCAACGTGAAGAAAAGGCTTCGAGGAGACCTTACAATAGCCTTCCAGTATCTCCAGGGGGCCTACAGGAGGGCTGGGGAGGGACTATTGACAAGGTCTTTCAGTGACAGGACAAGGGGTAATGCATTTAAACTAGCAGAGGGAAGATTTAGACTGGGTGTTAGGAGGAAGCTCTTTGCAGTGAGGCTGGTGAGACACCGGAACAGGTTGCCCAGGGAGGCTGTGGCTGCTCCCTCCCTGGATGTGTTCAAGGCCAGATTGGATGAGGCCTTGAGTAACCTGTACTAGTGGGAGGTGTCCCTGCCTATGGCAGGGGGTTGGAACTAGCTGATCCTTGAGGTCCCTTCCAACCTTACCAGTCTATGATTCTAGTGGAGATTTAGCCCTGATCATGCAGTGACAGATCGTAATATTTCTTGGTCTATATTTATGTGCAGGTGAATATACTCTTAAGCTGGTTAGGTTCTCTAAGCCCAAATTCTTACTGACATAATTACAAGAACGAATGTGAAGAGTATTTTGGAGTTAGTATGATTAACAAACATACCAGAGGTCATTGGAGGGTTTTCAGTAGTTGACCTGTAAACTTGGAACACCTCTGACTTGGCAGACTGGGACTAGAGATTCTTTTTTTAAAAAAAAAATAATTAAAAAATTGTTTCTTCTGCCTTGATCTCTGTGCTCAGTGTCTGGGTGCTTTGGGAAATAAAGTAGCTGGAGTTTTCTTTCCCATTCTTCCAGTTCACATTTCCATTGCAGAAACTCAGTGATCCCAGATGAAATTAAATGGTTAATGACTCAATCCTAGTCGGCAGCATTTGAGAGGCTGCTTTAGGGTAGTGAAAGCAGGTTTTGCTCAGGGAAACTGTGTGAGCAATCTGTAATAGGGTTATCCACGGAGATCAGTGCAAACAAAAGTAAGCATGTTCTTTGTCTGGTCAGGTCTGAGTCAGCTCCTGTTTGAAACTGTATTCTGAATTAGAATGTTTCTTTTTACCTTTATTTCCTAGCAACTCGTGTCTGAGGATTGTACCAATTACATTAAGAGATACTCACTTGCTGGTATCTACTGTTCAAGATATTTTGGTCCCTTTTTAAAGATTTATTAATGTGATTCAGCCAGTAATTAAACACCCAGTCAGCACAAAGATGCAGTTGTGGATGTATTCAGATCTGTACTACACTTGGAATTTGGAGAAGAAAAATAAGTTTGTGACTGAGGCATTTTTAATCATGAGAGGAGATGGAGGTTAAAACTCAGGGATAGAGTAGGGAAAGAAAGGGGAGAGAATTTCTGGAACAGAACCCTGTTGAGGCTAGAAAGATATTCTCTTGAAGAGCAGGTGTCAAAGCAGACTGTTCTTGGAGTGGTAAGCAGCGTTTTACTGCTCTGGATTTATAGTATTGCAGTGGTTTTATGTATTCCAAGCCTGATTTCATTAAAAGAGGATAAAATCCACTTGTAGTCTGTTCTGTGTGGTTTGTTTTTGGTTTTGTTTTTTTCTTTTTTGGTCTGGATTGTAGGTTTGGTTTCAGGTTTCTCTCTTCTGTTTGTGGGGTTTTTTGTGTGTATTTTTGGTTTTTGGAAGTGAGAGATGTGCAAAAAAGCCTGCGGAGCGTTGTGTGATGGACTAGTGGACTGCTTACAGTTCTTGTCATATCCTAACATGACTGTTCATAGCGCCCAAGAGTTTCAGCTGTTCTAAGGTATCCCATTCTGCTCTGGTGATTATACATAGGGAGGCCTAGTTAGTTTAATTGGTTTTGTTGGGTTTTTGAGGTTGTATGGGAGTATTGGCATTTAGAGAAGGAAATACGGAAGTGTTACAGCTTCATCAAGACGGTAAGTGAGGAATTCCTTTCCCTGGAGATTCAAGTTGTTTGTAGTTCTTTGATATTGTGGGTCCTTACAAGTTGCTATATTGAGTAATTTTATCACAGAAACCAAAAACTTCCATCTCCGTAATTTTTTGCTGTGAGAATAGGTACAAGTGGTTAAAAAGGAATGAAAGCCTTGGAAAACTTCCTGTGGTATTTTGATTGTGTGTTCCAAGACTCTCCTGGGTTCTAACAAGCCAACTGAATATTTCTCTAGATTGTTTTCATGTAGCAGTTGTCAAAATAAGCATGTGTGGACACAGCCTGGAATCAGAACTTAATTTATCTACTGGTATAATTCCCACCCAAATTCAAGCAGCATCAGTGGCTTCAACAGACATACTTCATGCTCTGACATGTGAGTGGTTACCTAGGGAAGTAGTTTGTGGGAGCTGTGAACAGCGCTGTATATACCAGAGGCATTCCTTATTGAGAACTGGGTCCACTGGATGAAGCACTTAGTGCTGTGGTCTAGTTGGATAGGGCTGGGTGATTGGACTGGATGATCTTGGAGGTCTCTTCCAACCTGGTTGATTTTGTGGTATCTCAGAGCTGTGTTTAGGTATCTGGATTCTGTGGAGCTAGTCTAAAATTTTCTCCATTTATGTATAAGTGTAGTTCTACTTGGTAAGTGCTTCTCCAGCGCTAAATTAGAGTTCCATCTAAAATGTGTACCGAGTTGTAGGTCTGTTCCTTTTTGGGGGTAGAGAAGCTATAGTTATGTTGGGGATCACCTACTTCTAGAACTCTGGAGATTCCTAGGACAGTTAAATGGATGAGAATTGTTCAGGTTCGAAGAGACCTCTAAGATGAAGCCCAGCTGTTGACCTAACATCACCATGGTCATTAAACAGTGTCCCAAAGTGCCATGTCTGCACCTCCCTGGACAGCCTGTTCCAATGCCTGACCACCCTCTTAAACCTACCGTGCTGTTATTTGAGGCCATTTTCTTTCATTCTGCCACTTGATACTTGGGAGAAGAGACTCCCTCACTAAAGGCTTGGGAGAAGAGACTCCCTCACTAAAGGCTCTTTTCAGGTAGTTGGAGAGAGCAGTGAGGTCTCTCAGACTCCTTTTCTTCAGACTGAAAAATGCCAGTTATCTGAACCGCTCCCATAAGGCTTGTTCTTGAGGCCCCTTGCCAGCCTTGCCCTTCTCTGGACGTGCTCCAGTGATTCATTGTCCTTGTGGTGAGGGCCCCTAAACTGAACCCGGTATTTGAGGTGCACCTTCACCAGTGCTTTCAATACAGGAGCATGATCACTCTGGTTGTGCTGGCCACACTGTTTTTGATACAGGCCAGGGTGCTGTTGGCCTTGGCCACCTGTGCACACTTATTGGCTCATGTTCGGCTTTCTTGTCACCCAAGTACCCTTGTTCTTTTCTGGTAGGCAACTTTCAAGCCACTCTTGCCAAGCCTGTGGTGTTGCCTGGGGTTGCGCAGTATCTGGCACTTGGTGGTTAAGTCTACGCACAACTGACCTCAGCTAATTGATCCAGCTGATTACAGAAATCATCTGATGTTCCAGAAAAATGTAAGGGATGTGCTTTATTCATAAAACATACAGACTGTGTTTCAGAATTCTGCTAGTGATTAACTGAGGCTTCCCTCCACAACCTCAAGGAACTTGGAAAGTATGTTCCTTCCCTGTCCTTTATAAAAATTCAGTGCAAGTGAGCCTTGGCCAAAAAATCTGGGGTAAAAAAACCTGTTTACTAATCATCTTTTGGAGAGTTCTGATAAAGCGCAGTGGAACCAAACCTAGGTCAAAGGTGTATAAAAATGTGCCTTTGTACTTCTGGCACAAGTGAGAGAAAGAAATGAGGGAGAAGTGCTGTAGTGGGGCTACCAAATGAGTAAAGCTATTTAAGTAGTTTCAGCTAGAGATGCAGAGCCACATTTTTGAGAGGCAGGGGATGTGGGGTAACAGTAACAGCTTTCGTTATGGCTTCCAGCAGGTAGTGTTCCCAGGCTATGATTCTGAAGTGGGAGAAGGTGCTGCTATGGCAGGAACTGTTCTTTGGGATTAAATAGTCTGGTGTTTTGATGAGACAAGCTTTGTGCTTGAAAGTGTGGCCTTTCAAAGTCTACTCAGTCAGGTTGCCTTGAATTTCTCATTTGTGGGTGTTTGTTTTTTGCCTCACATTGAAGTTTGCTGGTACTCAGAGAAATAAAGGGAACACTGCAGCATGCCAGAACTTGAGCTGGTTTGTGGTGCAGTCGAGGTACCAGAGTGCCACTTCATAGCATAACACCACCACCTTGTGCTTCACTGTCAAGGCACAGGGCGTGTATGGTGTTCCTCTGTGGTAGCTGCAACCTGTAGAACTGGTGCATGAATCTTGTAATTTGAATGCCCTGTCAGAACTGCAACTACCTGTTTCACTCTTCCGTTTGCTAAGGAGAGATCTATTTTACTCCCTGGGAATACCCTCATCTTGGATGGATCACTGGCTTTTTTATGACCTCAATAAAATCAGAACTTCCCTGGTATCTGGGTCTCTGTTGTGCACCTGAGATATATATGGGGAAGTTTGTGTACCTTCTTTTGCGAGGACATAGCCACTGATAGTCCTGATAGACCTGATTGGTATGTTCTAGTATCAGGGTTCTGTTTGCCTTCTGCTTGTCTCTTAGATCTGCCTGCAGGTCTCAAAAGTGCAGTATTTGTACCAGTTTTCCTTGACTTAATGTTCAGTTTTCTAGTCCACTGTATTGTTTATGTAAAAGGAAACTTTCTATCTGAAATATCAGGATACCAGACATGCTTTTTGGGCAGAACTGGAGTTTTTCTTTGGGGTTTGTGGGTGTTTTTTCATTGTTCTTGTTTTACACAAGTGAAATGGGTGACTGTACTAGTGTCTTAGAAGTAATTTCTAGGGGAATTGAAAATAAAGGGAGAAATTGGGAGTAATTTATTAAGCTGCAGAGTGCTGATAAAGAAGAGTACCTGTCACAATTCTTATTTTGCCAAAAAACCCTTAGCAAAATGTGAGTGGGGTCTTCAGACCTAAGACTGATGCTCATATTCCTTCATTTGTGTAGCCTAATAAGCAGTCAGAATCACAACTGGGTGGTGTCTCCAACGTGTTGCTTCCAACATAAGTACTTTGAAGCTTCCAGTCTTAGTTAATAATCAGAGATACATAGCTATGATCTCTAAACACTTGAACTTTGACAGTTGCTTTTTTGATAGATAGTTGGAAAACTATGTTCTGATTCATGAAGGTGTAATTGATGCACTTATTTCATGACACTTAGTTACTTCTAAGCTGATGAGTCCTTTTGCTGAAATGTTAGATAGCTTTTACTTTGCAGCTGCCAAATAATCACTTTGCAGTCAGGTTGTCCAGTACTTTGAGGAGGTGGGTTTCTGTTCATTTAGAGAACTTAGCACAAGAATACAAGTAACAGAAATCAAGGTTGTAGATTGGTAGGTCTCTTATCTGTGGTATGGGGATGTGGATTGTGTAACTTTATTTTTCTTCTTTTTTTTGGAGGAGTGGGGTGGGGTGTGAAGATACCTCTTTCCCATAGGTTGTGATTTCAGGAGTCTAGTATTGAGGTTGAAAGGTATATGTAAAAAACCTTTCTTACTCACTGCACCTTGAGTTATGAGTGTGCTTAAGATGCTGGAAATCAAAATTGAAATAGAGCTTTGGATGTTCAGTTAGCTTTACTTAAGTGAATTATTTGACCTAGGCACTACTAACATTTCATACTCTATTTTTGTACTTGCACCACAACCATACTTCTCCAGAGCCAGTAATTGTTGCAAGAAGTACTGAGATGTTTTTACCTATAGTTTATTTCACTGCTTTCTGTATTGGTAATTAGGATCCTTTTATGGCATTGTTTACTAATATTAAAAAATAGTTTAAAAACTACTCTAGATTCCAGAGAGCATTTTGGAGAGACATTTAATGAAGGTACAGACACTTGCAGTTTGATATTTTTTTTATTTTTTTTAAAGTTTATCTGATTTCCACTGACTTTTGTCAGGGTTAGCCTTACTCTGAGCATACAAGGTCAAAAATTATGGTCACAAATGACGTTGCATCTTTGTCCTTGTGGGGGCTGAGAAATGCCTTATAAACAAATTCAAATTTTCTGTTCTCTTCACATTTAGGAAATGTTCATTCTTCAGAACTGCTTCTTGTTTCCCTGCTCTACACTTTTACAGTATGTGTATGTGTCTATATAGTTATGTATATTTAATTCATTAATGTGCATGAGAATGCTACTACTATACAAAAGCTGGTATATATTTGTCTGCAGTCTAAGACAACAGGTTGGTTAATAAAATGATTTCCTGTACAATATTTGAAACAAATGATTAGAAAAGGAGGGAGACTGGCTTGACAGAACATCAGCATTTCTTGTGTATTTCTGCATTCTCTTCAGTGGTGTCCATGAAACTGAATTTTTCCAGGAAAATGACCGAAGTTATCTGTGGGTAGTGCAGGTGCTGAACCTTGAAGGACGTGGAGGGGAAATACTACATTCTTCCCTAGGGATCTGCTATTGCAGTTTGGATACTGAGTGAACAGAGCTGTAGTATGACCTTGCCACAGCCTTTGCTGGGCACTCATAAGGGAGTTTCTCCTTCTCTGTCAAGGAATTACTAGGTAGTCTTATAATAGTAACAGAGCTAGGATGGCTTAAATATTTGAAGAAAGGTTTGTATCGTGAAACTTCTCATAGCTGATACAGTAAGAGTCTTCTTGCTGTGGAGTCTCTCAGTTGTATTTATAATAATTTTCTTAGATGTTTGAGCTATTACTTCATAGTACCAAGTGCAACATTGTGTTAAAATGAACTAAAACTGTTCTGGTAAGAAGTTTCTCGGTGTCATTGACTTACCTTGCTTTTGCAGTTCATTTGTTGCCATGTCTGCTACCTCAAGGCTGCAGTGCTGTAATGTAAATATTGCAAACTGAAATTGGCACTAGATACTGTTGTACACTGATTAAAATTCTCAATCAACTTAAAAGATTGTGGTTTTTTGGGTGTATCTTGGGTTGTACTGACTGAAGAGAAGGCTTAGGGGAGATCTCATAACCATGTACAAGTACACAAAGGGTGGTTACCATGAGGAAGGAGACTCCTTTTTGCAAAGAGTCACGAGGTAAAGATGAAGGTTAATGGGTACAAGTTGCTACTGAGAAGATTTGGACTGGATGACAGTAAAAAAGGTTTCAGCATTTGGACTCTGAGACATTTGAATACACTCCCAAGACATGTGGCAGATTCCCCAATGTTAGGCGGTTTCAGGGCCCAATTTGAAAGGGTGCTGGGCCATCTCATTTCAACCTTTCACAGTAAGAATATAGTTTGACTAGGTGATCCTTGAGGTGTCCCTTCCAACTTGATTTTCTATGAATCTGTGAAAACAGAATTGAATAATTAACTGGAAGGGACCNTGAGGCATTGACCATCTCTCTAGGAAGGCTGTTCCAGTGTTTTGAGCACCCTCTCAGTAAGCAAATGCTTCCCACTGTCCAGTCTGAATCTTCCCTGGTGCAGCTTCAGACCATCCAATGTGTCTACCACTGGATATTGGGAACATTTGTTCAGCACCTTGCTATCTGCTTCTTGGGAAGCTGTAGAGAGCAAGTCCTCGGCTGCTCTGTATGGCATGTTCCCTGCAGCCCTTTCACTGGTCTCATCATCTTCCTCTGGGGATGCATTCAAGGGTCTTCCTGACAGAGAATGGTAGGAGTTGGAAGGGACTTCCGAAGTTGTGTCCAAACCTCCACCTGCAAACTTGCACATCACAGGAATACATCCAGACAGGCCTTCAGAGTCTCCAGACATAAACTGCACCACTTCTCTGGGCTGGCAGTCCCAGTGCTCTGCCATCTGCAAGGAAGTTATTCCTAATCCTTAGATGGAACTTCCTATGTTCAAGTTTATGCCCACTGTCTCTTCTCCTTTCAGTGGGGACCGCTGAGTCTGGCCTGATCTTCCTGCACCCACTGCTTACATATATTTAAGTGTTAATTAGATTCCCTTCTCAGTCTCCTCCAAGCTGGTCAGACCCAGCTCTCAGCTGTTCTTCATATGGTAAATCTTCGACTCCCTTGAGCATCTTTGTGGGCCTGTGCTGGATTGTCTCCAGTACTTTGTCCATCTTGAGCTGGCGTGCCCCAAACTGAACACTACTCCAGGTGTGGCCTCGCCAACACACAGTAGAGGGGGAGGAGAACCTCCTTTGACCTCTTGGCTACATTGTTTAATGCCCTCAGCATGCCATTGGCCTTGGCCACAAGAGCATGCTGCTGCCTCATGACCATCCTGTCTCCCAGGTCCTTTTCCTCAGAGCTGCTCTCCATACCGTTAAGTTTTGAGACCTGTAACTGCACTAAGTGCTCAAAGTAAGGCTGCACCAGTGTCAAACAAAGTGGATAATTGCATCTTCTGGCCATCTGGTTATGTTGTGTTTGTGCTACAGAATGTGGCTTGCCATTTTGGCTACCAGGGTGTGCTGCTGGCCCTTCTGTCAACCAACACCCCCAGATACTTTTCATCAGGGCTGCTCTAGCCAATCCTCTTCCAGTTCACACTGGATGTAAAATTCAATATTTAGACTTGTTAAATTTTGTAACTCAATGCTCCAATCTATCTTGATCCCTCTGCAAGGCCTCTTGACCTTCGAGAAAGTCAACAACACCTCCCAGATTCATATCATCAGCAAACTTATTGATGATGCAATCTATGGAATGACAGCTCAGAACAGCTAAGACATTTGGTTACCTCAGCTGAGATGCTACAACTCAGTGGCAAAAATTTGTTTGAAGTCATCACTGTGATAAAATGGAATCATACCTGGATTTCAGAGGTAAAAGTTTGAGACAAACTTCAAAGAAAAATTATTGACAGTTGTTCAGGTACGCTTTGAGGAGAATATTTAGGCGGTTTTTTTAACCGCTGTTCTCTGAAGGGACTTTCCATTTTGCTCATTAATTATTTGATTAACTTCCAGTAAGCATTTAAAAATTATGGATGTAATGATTTGCAGTAATAGATGTGTGAAGTTATTCACAAAATGCTTGTTTAAACCTGTTTTTATGAACTCATGCACAGAGAACAATCTTTGTTACTAACTGGCATTTGAATGTCTTAATTGTGAAGAGAGAACTGGGAGAGCTAAGGTATTGTTTGTTTTCATGTCATACTTTTAGAGGTTGCAGCATAAATGAGACATGTACACACTTTTAATTACAGTTTTCAGAATCTTCATGTAATTAATATAATATCATGGCTTAAATAATGAAGGAAACCCATTGATGATGTAACTCAACTTTGCACATTGTTTTTTGTATGATCTACCCTGGAATAGAAGTTAGGTAGCTGTTGCCATCTTTGAACAGTTGGTGGCTCCAATGCTTTGCAGCTGTCAGAATGCCATAACTGCCAAAACAAGTTCCTTCAGTTCTAGCTATATTGAAGGAAGCAAGAAGTTTAAACAAAGATTAAAATTAGTAACCTAGTAAGTAGCTAAACACTTCTAACTTGCACTTTAAGCCACAATGTAAATGCTCTGCTTAGACCTTAAATAAGTGTAAGTTCCGTTATTCCTGCCTATCTTAAGATAAAATAGAAGGGTTTGTGTTTCAGGTTATTTTTTTCTTTTATGAAGTGCCTGTTCAGAATCAGTAGCAGTATTCTTAAAACCAGCAAACTGACAGAGCATTCCTGCTTCGTATTGCTGCAGCAGCATCATACAGGCTCATATATTTCCTGGGGCTTTTTTTCTGCTTTTAAAATACTTTGACCAAATTTTTTATAATGAAGTCACCTGAGATGTGCTTCCAAGGCTGGAATATAATTAGAGGTATAGTGTTTATTGGAAAACTACCTTGTTTTTTCTTTTAAGCTTATAAACAACAGGCTAACCTCTTGTGCTGCAATGTCATGTTCCTACAGTGAACTTCTAAGTTGCTTACATTTTATTCTTAGTTTCCATGAAGTGTACGTTAATGCTATTGGCAAGACAGGAAAAACGCCAGATTCAGAGATCCTCGTACAGGGTATGTCTTGAGCTAAAGTTCTCTCTGTCGGGAGCTGAATTTGGTTCTAGTTTGTAAAAGATTTTGTTCCTTTGTAAGAAAAATTGTAATTTCTTTGAGCAGCAGTGGTGTGATACGAAAATTAGTGGTGTCAACTATGTCATTAAGCACCCTTTTTTTTTTCTTTTCAATATGAGGACCTGGGCCTAGCCGTTCCTCTATACTGGTTTCATTCATATGTTTAATACAAAGTGGGAAGTGAACTTGAAATACAGCTTCACAAGTCGTTCACAGGCAGCACAATTCATGAAACCTGGTTGTGTGGTGATGATTTGCTTTGGTATCCAAAGTAATCCAATTTCCTTTTGAAGTTTTTATGTAACAGGCCTTTTTTAATATCTCATAACATCAGAGAAATACCTGTTAGCAAGCTAAGGGCATTAACATCATTACACAATGTGGTTTTGTTTTGTTTTAAAAAAATAATGTTTGAACTTTTTGTATTGTGAATTTCATTAACACGTTCATAGGTTTTGTGTGCTGGTCAAAAACTACATCTTGCTAAAGGCAGAGTGATGTATAAAAAGAGCATGTGATTTCACTAGAGAGAAGGTTCAGCATCCTTTCAGGAGAAAGTTATGGACATATATTCAGTATTTAATCTGTAGAAAGATTTTTGGATGCCAGTACTTCCTCTGTCCAGTACCCAGACTTGGTAGATTGAAGTTCTGATCTCTCCCAGATCAGTCACTTGCATTCTGAATGTGTGAATAGTACGAGAGAAAATGAGGGCGTCTGCATTCATATTTTTTGCTCATTTACTTAAGATGTAACCAAGTTACTGCCTTTTGATCTGAACTTGGTAAGTATTCTTTCATTTCCTTTGTTCAGGTAGGACATAGTGAAGAGGTAGGTCACCTGCTCAATACTGGGAGCATATAGCTATTGATGATCTAGAAATAAGTGCCTGGGAGTAGTTTTTGATGGAAATGTAAGCCCTTACTGACTTTTAAGAGTGCCTAGGTTTGCCCTGATTTTTAAATTACTGAATTCTGGATTTAGTGCCAGCAAAACATGCATCTGTAACTGCGTGGATTACATTGAATGAATTGAGGGCTAAGGCTTAGTGGAGAAAATTTAGTGGAAAATTGAGTTGATCCCTAAGGGCAAAATTCAGTGCAGAATCAAATTTAACAGCTTTGGTGGTATCTTTTTCAGTTTGATTATATGAACAATAAGCAATGCTTTGAAAAATATGAGAGCTGAAGGATAAAACACAAGGATTCATCCTACTGTGTAAAGTGTTTTTCTATGAGAACTGAAATAACACTGTGTGTATGGGCAAACAGAGTCTTCAAACTTTGCTGTTGTATGTGAACAGCTGCAAGGATACAAAGGAAGAGAGAACATAGATGTCTTTTATCTTTGAGGGTCAGTAAGACTGTCTATGACTAGTAGAAGTGGCATGTTAGTGTAAGAACAGGGTCTGAAGTTATGAAGAATGCTGTAACTTAGGTTTTATGTCTTAAGGGAATGACCTGAGAGGCATGTATTTTCCCTTTGTAACTTGCTTTAAGAACAAAGGTGACTCCAGCTTTATACTTACTTTGGAGCCTGTACAGATATGATTCATGCATAAAAATACAAGGCAAAAAAAAATTTTTTTTCCTGAGATTTACAGTTGTTTAGAACTTAGTGAATCAATAACAACTTTTTTGGAGGGGAAAGGGGGACTCTACATGTTTTTGAATGTGTCCGTGTTCCTCCAACTGCTCAAGGGAAAAAGAAAGCTAAAATCTAGTACACTATAAACACTCTGTTGGTCCAGGTGTGGGAAGTTGAAATACCAAGTACATTCTGTTTAGGTGCAAGTCATATGGGTTAGACCATTTGAGTAGCTTTTTATGTCGCCAGCGAAAGCTGAGAAGCTGAGCATTGTTTAAGAAGGACAGGGAACTGCTTGAAAGAGTCTGACATAGAGTCCCAGAGATGCTGAAGAGGGTGGAACATTGCCCCTATTGAGGGAGCTGGGGCTCTTTAGCTTGGAGAAGAGGAGCCTGAGTGGTGACCTCATTTGTGTTGATAAAGGTGTGCAGTGCAGTGTGGGGAGGACAGAACCAGGCCATGCTCAGGAATATCCAGTGACAGGACAGGGGCAGTGGGAGCAAACTGGACCAGAGGAGGTTCCATGTGAACACAAGGGAAAAAAAACGTTTTCACTGTGAGGCTAAGTGTCCTTGAACAGACTGCCCAGACGTGTTTTGGAGACATTCAAAACCCACCTGTGTGACCTACCCTAGCTGATCCTGCCCTGACAGGGAAGTTGGACTGGATGATCTTCCAAGGTCTCTTCCAACTGCTACCATTCTGTGATCCGCTACAGAGTTAGTGTAAATGCTTCTGTCATGTTCTGACAGTGAACTCATGGTGGTTTGTCAGTGTGATCTCAAAGTGCAAAACACAGGCAACTCACGCCAAAGGGATGGTGGGGAAGGACTATTTACAAGGTCTTGCAATGACGGGACAAGGGGCAATGGGTTTAAACTGGCAGAGGGGAGATTTAGACTGAATGTTAGGAGGAAGCTCTTTGCAGTGAGGATGGTGAGACACTGGCACAGGTTGCCCAGGGAGGTTGTGGCTGCTCCCTCCCTGGAGGTGTTCAAGGCCAGGTTGGATGAGGCCTTGAGTGAGCTGTTCTAGTGGAAGATGTCCTTGACTATGGCAGGGGGTTGGAACTAGATAATCTTTGAGGTCCCTTCCAACCTTACCATTCTATGATTTACTTCAGTCAACAATAAAACTTTATCATTTGGCCATAAGAGGTAGAGAAGAGTGAGAGGAGGAAGGGGAGAAGTGAAGAGGGAAGAGAGAAGAGGTCCTCTATAGCTACCAACAATGCAAAGGCCCTGAAGATATGTCTCTGGTCCCAGGGTTCAGTCCTGATGGTCCTCCTGTTCTTTGTCATGGTTTCCTTAGCAATGCCAGGACATCAGTCTCCTACAGTAGCAGTTTCATTCTTAAACAGTGGCACCATCCATCAGAGGTGGCAGGTATAGGGTGTTGGTACCATGCTGGTTTCTTCCCACAGAAACTTGCATCTGTACCAAATTCCATTGTGTGGGACCAGCAACTTAAACAGTAACTTACTATGGGTTAGGCCGCAGCAGACTCATGTTATGATGTTACCATCCTTGAAGGTAATGGGGTCACAATTCCTGATGACAATGAGACATAATGCTCTTCAGACTGGTCTGTACAGCTTTTGAGGGTGCAAGGATGTGCATAGTACCCAGAGCTGTAAGTGATTACAGTAGAAGTGTCTATGCATGTGTATATTGACTTACCTGTTGACTTGCTGAGGTGGTGCTTGGGAACAAGTAGTTTCCAATTGCATAGTCTCCTAGGGCATCATTATTCTGATGAAGTGAAAATATTGTGAACATCAGATACAGACTAAGGGAAATTATTAGCATCTCAAGGCATGATGAAACTTGAATTTCAGTTTATAAAATGTAAGCAAGTGTCCCTTTGTGGCATGTAGGGAAGAGAATATGTAGCCCCCTGTGTATTCCGTATTTAGAGGTGATGGAAATTGTGTTGACTTTTTGCTGATGATTCAAAGGAGAATATTTAAATATTTGCAGAGGCCAAGCTATCTTTAATACTGATGCTGCTAAACTGAAACCGATATTGAGTGTAGATTTCTTATTAGGATCTGGTTGCAGAACTGTATTTTCTCCAATTATGCAATAAATTCTTTCTCTGTGTTACAGAATGGTAGCATGTAGAAGTTGCTGCTTTCCTTTGTTGCAGTCTCTGGTGGGCATTCCCTCTTATGTGTTCTTTCTGATAATGTCTTAATTGTATAGACCTGAGTTAACTATCATGTAAGGAAGACAAGCGGTACTAATGAAAAGAAAACAAGAGATAAAGAATGTTCACCCTGGAATATCGGGGGAAGTCTCCATGGAAACAGTGTACCTAGCAGTGAGGAGAAGTACTTTTCTAAGTAAATGGCTGGCTGCGGAGCTACGCTTGAAGTTATTAAATAAATAAAACCTTTATGAAAATAGACGTGCAGTTACATTGTGGATACTACTCCGACGTGAATGCTTGATCTTAGAACTGCTGGAAAGAACTGGAGCGCTGCCGGCTTTGTAAAACCTTTTCACTTCTAAGGGAAAAGGGCAGTAATGCAGGACTTTGACGATCCTGGGATTCCCGGGAGTGGACCCGCCCGGAGGAAACTCCTCCTCTGTTTGGCAGGGCGGGGTGGGGCTCTGCTGCCGTCGACTCTGACCGCCCATTGCGGACCCTCGCCCGGTTTGCCGCGGGTGCCTCTGGTGAGCGGCAGGGGGCGCCAGAGCGCAGGGCGGCGGGAAGAGCAGAGTGGCGGGAAACGAGAGGTTGTGCCTGCGGCTGGAGGGCCTGGGTGAGAACGCGGGGCACAACGCGGCCCCGTCTCCGGGCTTCCAGCGGCGCTCTGGCTCTCAGCGGTTTGCCTGCCTCGCCGGGAACATGAATCCTAAAATCACTGAGTTTGGAAAAGACCTCTAAGATCCTCATGCACCCAACAGCACCGTGTCCCAAAGTGCCATGTTTAAATGTTCTTTGAGCACCTCCAGGCATGGTGACTTCCCTGGGCAGTCTGTGCATTACCTGACTACTCTTTCAATACAGTATGGTTTCCTAATATGCAGTCTAGACCTCCCCTGGTGCAACTTGAGGCTGTTTCCTCTTGTCCCATCACTAGGTACTTGGGAGACCACCCCTCACCTCGCTAGAACCTCCTTTCAGGTTGAAGAGAGCAATAAGATCTCCCTCCAAACCTGTGCTGGTTTGAGGCTGATTGGAATATTTTAATGGAGAAAGTTGCACTATAGGCTGTGAAAGGAAAACATCATGATGTCTACTTCACTCATATGCTTGCTGGAGAATTGTTTGGGAACACTAACCAAAACAATAGATAACTCAGTCTCTCTCTGCCACTTGCTGGGACAGGAGCTGCTGTGGGATCTAGCAGCTTCTGGGCTCTGGTTCCTCTGCTGATTAATCCTCACTAACCACTTTTCTTCTAACCCTCCTGGCCGATCCTCCTAATTTACCTTGCACGTAAGGCAAACCTTGGGGTAAGGTGCAGGGGTGGGGAGAAGGTGGAAGGGTGTTTGGGAGCCCCTCCTGGGGTCTCTGATTTTTGGGAGGGGAGTTGTGTTGCTGTATTACCTTTTACTTGTATATTTCTGTAAATATTGTGTATATAGTGTAAATATCTGCTGTACATTGTGCAAAGCTGTAAATATAGCTTCATCACTTAACTTCCAGGTGACTGAGTGCTAGTCTGTGGGGGGGTGGGTAACTCCCAAACCTTCACAAAACCGAAGAATCCCACTTCTCTTAAGTTCACATGAAGAGCACACAAGGAGTTAACACAGCAGAGATTGGGAATGGCAACACAAGGGATGCTAGGGCCATATTGCACTGGGGAAGCAGCAACTACAGTTCAGATTGAAAAACACCAAATAACAGCAGGACAGCACTTGTTACTCCTGCATGGGTGGCAGCAGGCAGTGTCAATGGTCTGAGACTCTGGCCTGCAGCCACTTCCCCAGTGTGCTCTCTCTCATCTGTCCCTACCTGAGGTTGGTCACAGCTGACAGTTCTTTGTGATTGCAAGAACAAAACAAAATACTGCACTCTCATTAAGATTTCATAATGACTTTCAGTTAAAATACATAGTTTTGTTGGGGGGCTTTTGTTTGTTTGTTTTAAAAAGATGATGAAAATACTCCACTTTGAGAATTTAAATCATGTCAAACTTGTGTAATACTGGTATCAACTTTTCTTCAGTTCTACAGCTAATGGACCATTAGATGAGTCAAACTTTGAGTTGTCAGTGAAGTTTTACTGGGCTTACTGTAAGCATATAGGTGTCACTGATAACAGTGCAGTAGTGTTATGAATCCAAATGCTGTGCAGCTTTTAGTCCTATTTACTAGCTTAATTACCTCAACCAAGAAGAAGAGGATGATTGTTTTGGGGCTGGTGTGGGTTGTTGTTTTGATTTGTTGATTTTTTTTTTTAAATTTTTTTTTTCCATAATAACTGTAGAATACTTCTGTGTAACTCAATAAAAAGTTGGTGGTTTGTTGTTTGGATTTTTTTCTTCCCCCCTCTTCTGTGCTGTTGCTGTAACTTCAAGAAGCTCCACTGAGTGCTGGAGTCCTTGCTCTGTCTGAAACTGTATAATAAGTACAAGGACAGTATCAGAAACAGGCGCTGACAGAGAGCCTGTATTACACTAGAAACAGATGGTTAGAATTTGCCACTGGAACATGATGTGAACATACTGATCATTGCAGCAGTCCATGTTCTTAATGAAAAGCATCCTTGATTTCTGTGTTATATATGAAGAGTTAAAAGATACATAGGAAAGAAAGCTTTGAAGAATGACTTAGGCAGCTTAATGGATGTGTGAACTACTTTCAGATATATGAGACAAATAGGACATAGCATGAAAGTATTTGATGATTTCAGATGTTGGAGGCTGGTGCTGTAGTCCTCTGGAAGTGGCAGCTTCCCTTTGTGTGGTGAGATGGGAACAGTAAAATTATATGACCAGTGACAAGTGGTGTCCCTCAGGGGTCAGTGCTGGGACCAGTGCTGTTTAACATCTTTGTCAGTGACATGGACAGAGGAATGGAGTGCACCCTCAGCAAGTTTGCAGATGACACCAAGCTGTGTGGCACAGTCGACTTGCTAGAGGGCAGGGATGCCATCCAGAGGGACCTGGACAGGCTGGAGAGTTGGGCCCAGGCCAACCTGATGAAATTCAATAAGGCCAAGTGTAAGGTCCTGCACCTGGGTAGGCACAATCCCAAGCACAAATACAGGCTGGGTGGTGAATGGCTGGAGAGCAGCCCTGAGGAAAAGGACCTTGGAGTCTGGGTTGATGAAAAGCTCAACATGAGCCTGCAGTGTGCACATGCAGCCCAGACAGCCAACCGAGTCCTAGGCTGCATCAAGAGAAGCGTGGCCAGCAGAGCAAGGGAGGTGATTCTGCCCCTTTACTCTGCTCTCGTCAGACCCCACCTGGAGTACTGTGTGCAGTTCTGGAACCCTCAGCACAGGAAGGACATGGAAGTGTTGGAGCGGGTCCAGAGGAGGGCCACAAAGATGATCAGAGGGCTGGAGCAGCTCTCCTATGAGGACAGGCTGAGGGAGTTGGGGCTCTTCAGCCTGGAGAAGAGAAGGCTTCGAGGGGACCTGATAGTAGCCTTCCAGTATCTGAAGGGGGCCTACAGGAAGGCTGGGGAAGGATTATTTACAAGGTCCTGCAATGACAGGACAAGGGGCAATGGGCTTAAACTGGCAGAGGGGAGATTTAGACTAGATGTTAGGAGGAAGTTCTTTACAGTAAGGGTGGTGAGGCACTGGAACAGGTTGCCCAGGGAGGTTGTGGATGCTCCCTCCCTGGATGTGTTCAAGGCCAGATTGGATGAGGCCTTGAGTGAGCTGTACTAGTGGGAGGTGTCCCTGCCTATGGCAGGGGGTTGGAACTAGATGATCCTTGAGGTCCCTTCCAACCTTACCATTCTATGATTCTATGATTCTATGATTCTATATGGAATCAAAGCCAACTGACTTGTGTTTGACACAAGAAAGAATGTGGGAAAAGTGCAATTAGTCAAAGTGACAAGGCAGAAGGGGATGTTTTGTAGTAGTTCTCTGAGATGGCACAGCCATATAAAATGTTTTAGGTAGGTAGAAGATCACAGACCAAAGGAGAATGGCATCTATATAGATGAGCAGAAAACTTGGTGCTGTATACCAAAAACAACAGAAAGTTTCATTATAGTATGGTGTGATTCGGAGGGATAACTTGAAAGTGTAACCTCATCCATCACTGCATCACCATTTCGGGTAATACAGTGACACTGTCCATAGTGATTGAGAAAAGGAGGCAAAACGAGAATTTGTGGTAGTGGTGTTCTTTAGTCACCTTATACAGACAGCTAGATATCCACAAGGAGCTACCAAATGCACATGTTAAGGCTTTGGTTAAGAGACAAGTCTCTATAGTTGATGTTCTTTCATCAGGTTAATATATATATATATATTCTCATGTTAAAACAAGGGAAGTCCCTTTCTTCTGCATATTGTTGCAAATATGCAGAAACCTTTCCCAGAATATTTCGTTAATAAAACTTGTTAGCTAAAATACAAATTTTAATGCTTAAATCAGAGACGCTTCAAAGCATAAAACCTTCAGGAAAATTAAATCTCATAATTAAACCAAAGTTAATTAGTACTTTCATAATCCCTATGCTAAAATTATTTTAAAAAACAACCCAAATCAACTCTCCAAATCCTCTGACAAATGAAAACTCACCCCACCTTTTGGACTAAGCTAGAGTCGTCCTCATCAGGAAAGACCTAGTTAAACCATGTATATTCAGTTTCTTACCACACAGCTCTCTTCTTCCTTAGCCTGTAGATCTGAAGGGCAGAGGTTTCTCAGAATTGCTGCTAGTGGAAGACAGGAGGAAGTACTAATTCAAATTAAAGGCATAGGATTCTTGAGGTTTCCCAGTACTGTTAGTTGCTGTTGGCAAACTTCTGTACAATTGTGAGGTAAATGGGAAACTTAATTTTTAAAACTTAAATAAAAAAGTAAGAGTACTTGTCTCTGTATCTTAGCCTGCAAGATTTTTTTTCCTGTCTCCTAATATTTTATTTTCATATGTTTATTGTGATTGCTGCGTGTCTTGTACTATAGCTATTGAGGTTGGCATTTCATGGGTCCTAGAACTTCCTTTGCCGTCTTCAGGTTGCTGAATAAGTTGCTGTTCTTTGTCTCCAGAGTTGAGTTGTTTTGCCCAATTACATTTTTCAATGTATGAAAATAATTATTCTCTTTGAGAAAGAGTGATTTACTGACTGACGGGGTTTGCTGCCTACTACCACCTTCACACAAGGTGTGCATTTTTAATTATAATTTTTTTGTAACTTTCTTTTTTTTTTTTAAAGTTGCAGTATGACTGCCTGTTCTGTGTTTTCCTCATGAAGGGCCTAAAATGCCTTTTGCTGTAGTTTAATTTATGACGAAACTTGTTCACTCTGTTCTGCTGTTCTTACACTGTTGAGGAATACAAATTCTGTAAAGGACATTTTGTGTAATATTTTTTGGAACTTGCTGACAGAAGGAAGTTGCCAAGTCCAGGGGTACAGATACTTCAAAAAGGTAAATAGTAGTCGTCCCTGCTTCTTATGAACTCTGCCACTCTGTAGACTGGAGAATGTTAATGTAACACAATTCCTTTTAGTGCTTTGCTCAGCAGGGAAATGATTGATCCCTAGTGCAAATTATAATGACTTCTATGCCAGTGTGTTAGCCGTATTAAAATGGATGCGTAGATTAAATCACACAGAACTAAATTTGCAGTCTCGTGTTGGAATTGTTGCCACAGAGGAAAGATTTATTTTAAAGTGAAAGCTGGAATAGACTTAATGATGTACACTGCTGAATGACCACCAGTAGCTCCAAAATGGACTAAGAATGATTCCCAGCTCTCAGGGATAATGTGTGACATTTAAATTTGTACATGGAGGGGATTGTGAACTCCGGCATCAAGAAAGCTATTAAGAAGATCACCTGGTTAGTCTCACCTGTTTCCTTGGCTTCCTTGACAGGTAACATTGGACTTTGGCTTGTAGACATAAGATGGTTTTGCAAACTGGTTGCCACTTTTGCCAAAAACCCTGAAACTTTTGAAGGCGTCTTGAAGATAGTTCAGTTTTGGGGGACATTTTTCAGAAACGCAGAAGTTCAGCATTTGAAGCCAAACTGAATTTTGTACGTTACTGCCAGTTCGTAAGCCTATTGCCAAGAGCTTCCTCGAACACTACAAATTATTTCAAGTCTCTCTTTCGGAGGTTTACTGCTTACAGGCAAACGCATTGGTTCCTTTCCTTGCACGTTTCTCCCCCACACCCTGCAGCCCCATCACACCAGGTCTCCTCCCCTCTCCAGGCGGGTGCCGCCCACTCCCAAGCCCCGACGGGGCGGTGTGAAGGCGTTGTGACATCGGCGGTGGGCAGCACCCTCCAGCCGCAGTCCTCGGCGTTAAGGGGGCACCCCTTGTGGAGAGGAAGCAGCGGGCGAGGAGCCGGCGGGGCTGGGCAAGGGGAAGGGGGCGGCGGCGGGCGGCGCGGGCAGCTTCTCGCAGCTGCGGGCCGGCGGTGGTTTAGGGGCACTTGGTCTGCGCGCTCTGCCGCAGCTGACAGCGGCCGGCGGGGCCATGGCAGAGAAGAACCTGAGCCTCAGCGGCCTCAGCCTCGGCGTCCTGCTCCTGGCCGCCGTCTCGGGGGTCGCGGAGCCGCCGCCGACCTGCGAAGGTGTCCGGAAAGTTTTCCAGCTGCGTCAGCTCGGCCGCCTTAGAGGCATCCCGGAGGGCCCACGGACAGGTAAGGGACCTGCTCTAGCTGCGGTTGGGGGAGTTGGACCAAATTCTCTCCGGAGGTCACTTCCAACCCCTGCCTTCTGTGATTCTCTGAACAACTGCTAGGGGCGGAGGATTGGCTGCAGCGAGGCCCCGGGAATTGCCATGCCTGGGTGCGTGGACGGCGAGTTTGAAGTCAGTGCGGCTGGCGGTGGTGCTGCAGCTCCGCTGGGCACCTCGGGTAACCCTCTGGCCGCTGCTCGGGACCCGACGCCGCCTTCGGGGGCTGGCCATGCGAACTGACCGGGCTCAGTGGCGATCGTCGGGGTTGATGGGATCATTCTCGGGGCGAAAAGCGTGCCCAGTTTACTTCATCTAGGGAGAAAAGTGTTTTCAGAGTGCGGGTTCTGCAGAAATGAGAGCATCCCGGCACCTGCCTAAAATCCCCACGTACTGGTTTCCATGCCCTATGGCGTGCGGCACCGGGGAGGTAGAGCCAGCCTTAACCGGGAGATCCCCCTGCTTAGAGTCGTCTGTGGGCAGGCATAGATAGAGCCGCGCCAGGAACAAAGCCTGACGGAAGGGGAGAGCCACCGAACTCCGTCTGGGACGGGTGGAGTTACTCTTGTGTGAAATGAGAATGGTTTACACCTGTGCAAGTGGTGGGTCTGCACATAGCCGGAGGTCTGCCTGTCTCTGTAATTAAATAAAATTCCCAGGAAAGTAATGCCTTAATGGCAATTTGAGTACATCCTAGCCTGTATAGTGACAGTGAGACTGTTTTGTTGTTTTTTTTTTTCAAGTGCATACTAAATGACATTGCAAAGCGTGTGTATGTGGTAAGATGTATCTTCTTAGATTTGGGGCTTGTTTTTAGCCTCATGAGAATCTCAGATGATTTCAGCGCTTGTAATCATAAAATTACAATGCAGATTTTGTAATTGTTGGTGACACAGGGTTTAAAAAAAAAAAAAACAACTTTTTTTTTTAACACACATCTGTAAAGTGCGTTCATATTTAGATGACAAGTAAACGTGTATCAGTGCTTTCCTGACAGAAAATAACTTCTCAGTGCAGAAAAGATTAACACCCCCTCTTTACTTAAAAATATCAATAACTTCTACCTTTTTTTTTTTTAAAGATAATCTGTGTAATTTTTATTAACTCCACAAATTGAGATAAGGCATGTTACATTTATTCCTGAAGGAACCACTTCAAAATGCAGCTTTTTGATGTCTGATATGTTTAAAATTAGAGTCAATCCTAAACTTAAGACACTTAGCATGGCAGCTTGGCATTTACAAATTCAAGTACTATATTTAGGACATCAGAACACCTGACAACACAAATTTTCTTATTGCCATTGACTAAAGATCTTACTATTGTCTTCATTAAAAAGAAAGAACTTTAGTAGTTAATAGGTGCTGTGCAAATTAAGAGGTATGAAAAGTGAAATCTGAGTCAGATCCTCTCAGCGATTTTTTTTGTGCTAAAGAATAATACCAGTACAAATGGCATGGTATCACTTTATGTTCTCATTCCGTAGTCTACCATAATTGTTACATTTTTTCTGTCTTTACTAATTACTTTGGTACCATCCATTCACATACTGGGGATAGGGAGACAATGTATTGCCTCCAGAGTGAAGAACTCTGTTACCCTATGTATGTTACTGCTCTCTGATTTCACCCTTCCCCTATAATATTTTTATAATGGGGCTATATTCTTCCCCCCCCCCCTTTTTTTTTTTCCCTGTGTTACCTACTCATAAAGCAAGTGCTGGATCTGAATTATAAGAGTAATGACAGAATTCCTTTCTCTACTGCTGCCCCATCAAGTAAGGAAGCAGGAGTTGTATTACAGCTGTCTGGTCAGCAGCCTTTCCCTCTTTAAGGAAATGGAATTACTGTGGGCAGCCTATAAAGTGCTAACCCTCTAGGAGATGAGTGTAGGCATTTCGCTCTGAGTAGCTTTGATCTAAGAGGTGCACAAAACAAATAACTGCTGACAGTAACAAAATTGGGTATGACAAGAAAATGGGGATTAAATAAGTATTTAAAAAGATTTAGGTGTGATTAAAAATAATTTTGGCTGGAAACAATGTGAAGAGGAAAGAAATGTCACTTTTTGTTACTTATTTAAGTTTTCTTTTGAGGCAAGAAGTGAAATATATTTTAAACTCTTTCTCATGACAGTTAGAAATGCATTTGTGTGTAATATATACTTAGAAATGCATTTGTGTGTAATACATACAAACACTTTCTGTAGGAGTCCACTTGTGAAAATAGCTGTAAAAGCTGTCTTTAAAAGGTTTAATTTGGTTCCTTAAGTGCAGGCATCTGACATAATCTGAGTTTTTCTAGACTCTTTGGAATATTCTAGTCGGGGTGCAGATGTGATACCTTTGGCAAACTTGCATGTTTCTGGAGTGGCAGTGGGTGGGATATCTGTAGCATCTCAAATGTTTCATAGGTTATCACACTACCTGTTCAGTGGCATCTGCAGCTACAAAGCTATCAAATGCTAGGCATCAGCTTCAGAGTGAGCTGCATGGGTTCTTCACATCTATTGTATTGCATACATTTATTTATTTTAGTGGTACTTCAGGTGTAGCTTGTATAAGGACACCATCATTTAAATGTCTTAAGTTGGACGACAGTTTTTAAGTGGAGAAGGCTCACTAGCTGAAAAAGAATGTAAATGGTAGTTGATACATAGATTTGTACACAGTGGTAGGCTACCACTATAGTCAGTAAGATTATAGGTTGGTTTATATTGACCTTTTTTATGTGGTGTATATTAAAACAAAAGACTGTAGCATTCACAATTGTAGTTTTTCCTCTTCCTGGTAATAAAAACTAACCATATATCAGTAAATCATGCCAATTGTAACCATTTCATTCAGGAACTGCCATGTGCCTCTATTTTGAATATACTCTACATGGTTCTTGTATCCTTAAAATGCCAGATAGATGCGGGATGGTGATCTTGAGGGATATGGGAACCACAAATTTGACTTTGTGTTAAACATTCGAACGACGCAGGATGTCACGGTGTCATTGGAAGCTAATAATCAAGATGAATGAATATCTTTAACAAACCCAAGATTTTTATTGCTACTCCCCAGCAATGAAGAAACTTGACTAATGATGCCCAATCTTTTGTAGCAGTGATTTCTGAGCTGTAGTACAGACATGCTCAACCCTATGTCACATAGCACATTGAAGCATTTATCACTTTCTCGTCGATTTTATATGTTAGTTTCAAAAACACTTTGCTTTTTTTCCAGTTTTATTCTGTGTTACAAGTGTGGTGGTGTTGGGATTGTACAGGAAAACCTCAGTAATTAAAAATCCTGTAAGACCTTTTTTATTGTATGGAGATTCAGACAATATGCAGAGCATGAATTAAATATAAAATGATATTGAAGTTTTGTTGTTTGGGGGTTGCCTTAATTATTTTTCCAGATATATATGACTTGGATTATCAATAAAAAGAAGAATTGTTGTTTGCAAAATTCTTTTTAAAACATATTTTTATTTCCTATGCTCAGTTCCTGGTATTTGAGCCTAAACAACTTGAAGAATTCCACTTTTTACGCCATCTATGCTAGTAAAGCTAGAACCTTTAGTTGATTTCAGCAAGCTCATTTTTAGACAGATTAATTTGGATCTCTCAGCTCTCCTGTACTTCAAAATCTCTAGGAAGTCAGCAGTGGACATAGGACTTGATTAGGCTAGGATGACTTAAAAGGTGGTGTCCATATTGTTTAATAGAGGACAGGGGACCAGCACCTGATTCTCATGAAGACTAGCTCATGTCTGTGTTGCTTAAGGCTAATATTCTGTAGAAGGCATTGACTATCCTCACTTGATGAGGCTTGCTTTTCTCTAGTTGTAATTGTGATGGTTTGGGAGTTCCCCGCGCCCCCCCCCCCCCCCCCCCCACACAACACACCCCCATTACNACTAGACTCAACCGGCTGGAAGTTAAGGACTGAAGTTCTATTTTCATTTTAGCACAATATACAAACAGATATATACACAATAGACAAACAGATATATACACAATAGACAGGAATAGTTACAGAAATATACAAGTTAAAGGGAATACAGAAACACAACAGCCCTCCCAGAAATCAGAGACCCCAGGAGGGGCTTCCAACCACCCTTCCACCCCCTCTACACCCCTCTACCTTACCCCACTGTTTGGCTTATGCGCAAGGTGAGTTTGGAGGATCGGCCAGGAGGGTTAGAAGGAAAGTGGTTAGTTTGGTTGCTCGACAGAGAGGAGGAGGCCAGAACCTAGACAGCCCGGGAGTGTCTGCAAGCCCAAGTGTCTTATCTTTCATTTGTATTCTTTCCTTAAACATTTCAGCAAGCCTATGAGTGAAGCAGACATCACCATTATTTTCCTTTCTCAGCCTATAATATCATTTTCTCCATTAAAATATTCCAATTAGCCTCAAACCAGCACAGCAATACATTACTCTCCTAATGGCAGGGTTTGTTCTGAGATTTTTTTTTTTAAGTTCTTAATTTGATCTCATGGAAATATTTGTTGAAATAGACAGGCCGAAATTTACTACACATCTGGTATTTTCCTGCCAATTAAAGTCCCCTTCCTATCAGTACTTGTTTATCTCAGAGCATTGAAAATATGGGTTTGTATGGCTGAGATCATGAGTGAAAGTTTGAAATCAGTTCCATATTTTCTGGAAATGTGGAAAACTGTACCTCAGAATAATTGCATTTTATTTTTGCTTAACAGTCTTTTCTACACCTGTTTGGGATGTAAAGCCTTTCCTATGCTGCAACTGTGTTAATAGAGTAAAATAGGCTAAGTTACTTCTCTTCTTGCTGTCTTGTAGTCTTACCTAAAAGTAGATTGCAGTGTGGAACCTTCAGAATTTGGTGCTGAAAGGAGCCAGTATTACTTATTGTACCGGAAAATGGTTTCTCACTGTATATAAAAAAATGTTTATTGACAAAACAATTTCTGTGGAAGATAGGAAGATTTTTTTAGATGTGAAAACAGGAAATAATTGTGTGGGGTCTAGACATTAGTTGTACTGAAATGGAACTACCTGTTTCACTTGGTGGTTTGCATATCTTCTTCTGAAATATTATTGGTTAACTGTTGCTTGCTGTTTAACTCCATAAAGAAACAACTACAAAACAACTCTGAATTTTGAGGGAACCACTCCATTTTTAGTCATCTGGGTTCTTTTGCATGTTGTATTTGGTTACTTTTCCCTGACCATTGAAAGCAGCTGCATTTAACGAGCTGAAATAGAAGTAGGTCAATAAAATGTACTTTATATGAACGTGATTTGCAGTTTTAAAGCATAAAACAAAGTTCCCTTAGGGCTGGGAATGATATCCATGATAAAAAGATGCTGCTTAAAAATGTTTACCATCAAATTAAGGAATTAAAATAATACTGAGGAGTCAGCTGGAATCACAGACAAATACCTGTTACTATTTTAGGACTTTGCTAAAAATCTAAATGTCTTCTTGAAACTATTCTAAAACCCAAGCCTAGATAAGATTTCATGTTAGCTTCTGCTTTACAAGGGGCAAAGTAGGAAAGGTTTGAAAACCAAGTAATGCCTAACATTTGATTAACATACTAAGCACAGTTTGAGTAATAGAGTTAATTTCTCAGTTATTTAATGTTAATACTAAACAAGTATTATGAACGTCTGTGCCTATATGCAGAGGGAACTGTATGTGAGCAGGTTCTGTGTGTATTACTTGTTAAGAACTAAAATGTAGTAGTTGAAAGGTCATATGTATTTGAAAAATGACACAAAGGTTTTGTGCAAGATCTACTTTACTGAATTTCATAGGAAAAGATCATTGCTTCTAAGAACTAAAGCTACTGTTTGCTTGTGAAAGACACAATCAAGTCAGTAGGAGAATGAGGAGTCGTACTTGGAAGTTACAAATTTTCCTTGATTTGACAGCTGAACTACACACTTCTGATCCTGAAATTATGGTTTATTATACAACATTGCTAGTGACTAAAAATGCTGTTACATGCAATACAATGTTATTTTTTAGAGGCAGCATGGTATTAGCACTTCACTGGGTTTTCTGTACTAAACTTTCAGTTCCAAGCAGAGAGAGGACATTTATATGTAGATACTATCTACTAGGATTTGGAGGATGAGGTAGGTCATCTTATACATATGCTAGTGAGGTGTTTTTTTCACTTTTTAAAAATATTTGGCTGAGTAAATAACAGTTGGGACCTTTCTGATTTTTCTCTCAGGGGGAGGGGAAGAAGGTGGTGGTTGATCCCTTCTGGGCATTGTCCAGGGTGGGGCATTTCTGTGTTATTTCTAAACTGTAAATGATTATAAATACATGTGAATATATTTGGTACATATACATTGTGTTATGTGCTTTTAGATTGTAGCTTGCTGTAAACACACAGCTTAATTTGCTTCCAAGCTTTCTGAGCTAGTCTGATGGTTTTATTTGGGGGTGATTTTAAACCCACCACAGGAGACTTTTGTAATAGGGAAAATCATATAACTTTCTAATAAGTCACTTATCAGAAAACTGCAAGACCATAGTGATGTAAGAGGTGCAAAATATATCTTGTGAATTTTCCTTTTTAGCCTTTTCAGAGTTATTTTTCTTAAGTTATTTGCTATGTAGACTGTGTAGTACATTTACTGAAGACGTTAGTACTTACCACTGAGGATGAGTACATTTCCAAACCTAGAAATAATTCTGGAGGCCTTGAAGTCTAACACTTGAGTTATGAGATTAAACAGGTTACAAAGACAGACCAACTGACCTACAGTTCCCTCGGTTCCATTTTTGCTCTTTTGAAAGCAGGTGCATCATTCAATTTTTCTCAGTCATTTGGTCTTGCACTGGGTCAGCAGCCTTTCAAAAATAAGAGGCCCTGCAATAACTTCCAACAGCTCTGTTAGTACCTCTGGATACATCTAACCTAGTCCCATGAACATGGACAGGCCAAGGTTATCCAAGAGATCCCACACTAAATGTTCTTCCACTATGTCTGTTTCCTCTACTACTTAACCCCTGTCTCTAGACCCTTGTTCTGGGCTTTTTGATGAACACTTGAGGCGAGGAGTGGAGTGAATACATCATCCTTACCTGCATCCATGGACACTAAAGCACACACCTCTTTCACTGTTTTTGGTTTATGCTTCTGCTGTTCACTTAGTGGTACAATCTCTTGCCCTTGATAGCTCTTGTAATTTTCAACTTCAGTCAAGCTTTGGCTTTCCTAACACCATTCCTTCACACCTGGACAATGTTTCTGTGTTGTTCCTTACATAAACTGCCCATGTTGCAACCATTCATTTGTTGTCCTTTTTTGTAGAGAAACTTAGTAATGAGTAACACAGTGGAGTGTCATGATGAAATGTCTGCTTGGACAAAGAGTGGCCCTCAAAAACCTCTCCTGGTGCAACCTGACCCTTCAGTGATGGATCCCATTTGCCAGTTCCCTGAATAAGAAGGTCTACTCACCTGAAGTTCAAGGTCCATACTCTGCTACCATTTACTTTGTCAAGCAGATGCCATGTTTTCGCTACACCTTCCTTCCTTGAGGAAGGACCAGTGGTCATAGAAGCTAAAGCATTGTGTGCAGTACTTACACAGTAGTAAGTACTACAGGACTCAGTAGAAATAGTCCCAGACAAATTGGAATGAAAATGGTTTATTGGCTTTTTGAAGACACCTGACAACCAGTAAACTGTACACTCAGATTCAGTACCAGAAATGTAAGAGATAAACACAATACTAGACAAAAAAAGTAGTAATAATGGAAAGTTTGAAGCACTTCAGTTCGAAGCACTTTAATTTCAAAACTTTGTAGTCCCTTCTTCCTACCATGGTTATATGCAATCCCTACACTGGCTGTGCAGGCTTCCCTGGGTGCACACTCCTGCACTGTGAGACATGGCCGGTCCAGCTTTGTGCACCCCTTCTGCTCCCCACAACTTACTGATGTGTTCTGCAGTGAGGAGGTGTCCCTGTGCCCTGAGGTGGGGTTTCTGTATGCTGCCTCTACCCTGCCAGGCTGGTGCAGGCTGATCCCTGCTTCCCCGTGGGGAGGCTGTGCTGTCTGTCGTGTTGAGGTGCCCTGTGGACAAAGCTAACAGGGACAGACCACCTCTGATGGCTTCTGCTTCCTCTCTCTTACCATCTTCTCATCACAAATGTTTGTGCTTCTTGCTGAGGTCCCTCCTCTGTTTTAAAAACTTTGTAATTCCCCAGTTAATATTTGATACAGCTAATGATGATCATCCCATTCAATATCATAAGTTTTGGGCAGGTGGCGTTTTGTGGTTTTGGTTCACCTTTTTAGTGTTAACCAGCTGCTGTTGTTACTGATGGCAGAGCGGCTGAGGTAGGAGAGTGCCTAGGAGAGCCCTCTGGTGCCTAGGAGAGCCCTCTGCTTAAAGCTGTATCAGCTTAAGCAGGTTTCTTGGGTCCATATGCAGTCAGGTTTTGAGCATTTTTGAGGATGGGGTGTCTGCGACTTTTCAGGGAAACTTGTTTTAGCATTAGACCATCCTCATGGTGATTTTGAAATTATTTTTTTTTCCCCCCCTGAAGTAGCTGCTCTGCCAAGGGTGGTGAATGGGACATCATTAATAAACAGGTTACAGGAAAAATAATAAATCAGTTTAAAATAATCATAAACTACACTAACTTAAGTTTTGACACATCGCATTGCTTAATCTCTTTTAGGTAAAATATGAGGAAATTTGTATTTTCAAGAAATCTGGACCTTGAAGTTAAAATAAAAAACCCTCTAAAAGTTTATTAATTAACTGATTTGGTCTTGTAAAATGTGAATACTTTAAAGTTGTTAGAAAACAAAATGGTGCATGTTACAGCTGAGGAACACAGGAACATTAGGTAAACATGACATACTCTTTTTTTCTTTTTAGTTTGCACTAGGAGTAGAACTCAGTTAAATGTAATGACCTTATTGCGATAAATGTGTTCTCAAATGAAGGTGAAAAAGAAGAAGAACTAGTTTTGATTGGACAGGTAGAGCCTAAAGCAAATCAGGAGGAGAAGCAGTTTAACATTTTAGATTTCCCAGCAAAGGGTTTGAGGCAAAAGCATGATATTGCTGTGTGTATTTAATGCCACTAAGTTCAGTCAGTGCTGGAAGCTAGACAACTACAGTACTTTTCCCTTTTTAGTATCAGTGAATTAATCTTCACTACAATAACAGCTAAAATAAAGACTATGGTAGTCCTGAAATTCTACAGTGATAGAGGGGGGAATAAAGAAACTTCTTTATGAAGATAGAAAACTTTTCCTGTAACAGGAGAATTGGAATTTTAAGAAAAAGCAAGTACTGTATAGAACTGTAAAACTGCTTGGTTTTGTCAATGTGAGACCAGTAGAGAAAGACTGATAGATCAGGTTAGATGACTGATTCTTTTTGTGCTCTCTCTGCTCATTTGTTTGAAGGTTAGTAAAGAGAAACCATGTGAACAAATTTAAAAAAAAAAACCAAACTAAAGACTCTTAATAAACATAAAGTTAATTTCCAGAAAAAAAAATTTGGGAACATATATATAGGAATAAAGAATATGGTAAATCTAAAATTGGTATGCCATTGAAATGATATATTACTGTTCTTCTCTTTTATAGTGTTCATTACATGACTAGATAGCTGCCTTTTTTCAACAGTAGTAACTTGGGGTTTTGTTACAAGCAAAGATCATATTCAGTAACCAAAAAAGAAAAAAAAAATCTGTCATAATGCAGTATTTTAAATATTGCTATCAGTATAAACATTTTTTCTTTTAACATTTGTCAGGTGTATTGCTGCTGACATACTACAGACTATACCTTGGCTTGGCTTGGCATGCACTATGATGTGCTTTGTATGATAAACTATTTGAGAATAAAAAATATAAAGTGGAGAAAGAGAACTGTGTCTCATACCTGTGGACAGACCTTTCTGGTGTGAGGAATAAATACTGGTGCAGACCTATCTACCATTCCTTCAATTAGTTTGTAAGTAGGTAGTGTATTAGTCCAGTTTGGTGCTTGCTGTTTTAACAGTATGTTATTTTAATATTCAGCTACATTAACTGTAGCTGATATTTAAATTTAATAGTATTCAGTGTGACAGCAACTGTATTCCATTATGAGCAAGAGGATGTAAAAGGATTAATAGAAACTTGCAGTGGTTTATTTCCTTAAACAATGTCAACTTAGTCATGTCGTGAAATGATAGGTATTTTAGATATACATGCAGTGTAACTCCCCCTGGAACAGGTAGTAGTAATGTAACTTTAATTCTTAAATGTCTGGTTTGAGTCATGCAGCACTAATCTGTTCTTCTGACCCATTCCCTTAAGTAATCTTTTGTCTTTTTCCAGCACTGAAGTTTGCTGAAACGATCACCACTGTCCTGATAAAAAGAAGTTAACTTTTAAGCAAGTTACCATAAGAGCCCCATCTCTAGGTTGCAGGAAAAAAAAGAGTAGTTCAAAGTTCAGCTTTGCCTGTTTTAAATCCTAGATGTGTCCAGCTTTATGTTAAGCACAAACATTTGAAATAGTTGTTTGGGCTCTCATGACTTCATCCATTCCCTCTGCTACTCCTTCCTCATTTTTTTACTGAGTTTTAGCTGCACTGCAGCAATTGCCCTCTGCTGAGTGTCCTGTACCCAGCTCATCTGCTTTATATCACTCTTACATGTTGTAGTAATTTCTTACATCTGCTTTGTTGTATCCTGTTCTGCCGTTTGGATTGATGCAGGACATGCCATTGTTTTGAGAGGAAAAGTGGGATAAGAGGAGAGTAGCCTTCAGTATTTTAGGGATGGGCTCATGATGTCTAGAACTGTGGATGCAGGAATGCTATAGGAAGATAGGGATGGATGACAGTGCAGGCGCCTTGGTTTGGAGAGCTAGTATGAGCTAGGATTGGAGTCAGTGTGGTCAAAGGATTGAAATCTGGCTTGGGGAAGTGTGAGGTATGCAGTGGAGGTAGAAGAAAGGTATATGCATGATATGCAAGATAGTTGCATGGATTCAGAGGTTGTAAAGCACTGGTGAACTGCATTTTAAAGACAGTAAAGATGCTCATTAATGTTGCTTGGAGGCAAGCAGCTTTGTTAAAGGTCGGCTCTTACACTGAGCACATGTAGAGCATGCATGAATGGCTTATACTCACAGAGGTGAGGCGGCAAATTAGCCTTGGTGATCCCTTGGTAAATTTCTCAGCTCGGCAGCTTCCTGAAACTGCAGGTTCTATCCAGTGGTGGATCCAAGCAGCAAAAACCCAAGACAAGTGGAAGGACCCGACAAAGTAAAAAATATCTCAAGACACAGCTTCCGTGAGACAAAGATTTGTGGAAGTGGCACTGCCGTGGTAGCACAGGGTGATGTGCTATTAATAAGCAGTTATGAACCATGATCAGTAATATTTGTATGAATATTGATTTTTATTATTAATATTCAGAAATTCAAGAAAATTCCCTAAGATTCTTTGGATTTTCAGTTGACAGGAAATAGTTGCACAAAGGATATTTAGTAACACAGAATTAAACAGTTTAAACAATCAGAACTTGGAAAATAGGAACGTGAAAACAGGAAAAATTCTAACTGTGCTTATAGAGGCTTAATATCAACTCTAGCAGATGTACTCATGATGCCTTGGTCCCTGAGTTTCCAATACAAGAATGCTTCCAAAACTCTCAATAATGATCCTGTGGTAAAATACAAAATATT
>VWZE01000599.1:232212-269361 GCA_013396675.1 Eubucco bourcierii
CCATTTTGAAAATGAAACCGGCCGATAGGCATTAGCATTATTGTCCTGCCCAATGAATTCAAAGCTTCATACCTCCTGTGACCACACAGGCACGTTGAGGGGCTGCACCAGACACCTGACACGTGGCACTAAGCTCCTAGCCTCAAGGCTTGGTTTTGCTCATCTACTCAACTCCTGGACTCTGAACAGGAGGAGGTGAGCAAAGGTTTAAACTGGCCTGGCAGGAATTATGCCCTACCAGGACATAGTGGGAGAGCCAAACTGCTGGCTCCTTCACCAATTTGGGCAGCCAGCAGGAAGTCAGGCCGCACAGTGCAGTCCGAGAAAAGCCAGGTCTGGGTGCCGCTGGCAACTCCATCTCAAATGGACCTATGGATTTGCTGAACTCGCAGGCTTGTGACTCCTCAGGCACGAACTGTGCAAAAGAGGTGCTGCACAGGAGGGTGCAAAAACAGGAGACCGTCCAAAAGCAGAGACGGGGGGGTGGGGGAAGCATTTTTTTCACACCTTCTTATTCCCTCATTCAAACCTCTGGAGATGGAGGGTAAGAGGGAAGAAGGAATTTGGAGTGCCCCACAGCAATAATGATTTTCCCTTTCTGCCTATTTTGGAGAAAGCACAACTGCAGAATTAGAGATTAGTCCACTAGAATGAATCCATTACAAATTAGAGCAGAAAGTATCACAGTATCACCAAGGTTGGAAGAGACCTCAAAGATCATCAAGTCGAACCCGTTACCACAAACCTCAAGACTAGACCATGGCACCAAGTGCCACATCCAAACCTGCCTTGGACGCCTCCAGGGACGGTGACTCCACCACCTCCCTGGGTAGCCCATTCCAGCAGCCAATGACTCAGTGAAGAACTTTGTCCTCACCTCCAGCCTAAACTTCCCCTGGCTTAGCTTGAGACTGTGTCCTGTTGTTCTGATGCTGGTTGCCTGAGAGAAGAAAGTAACCTCCTCCTGGCTACAACCACCCTTCAGGTAGTTGTAGACAGCAAGAAGGTCTCCCCTGAGCCTCCTCTTCTCCAGGCTAAACAATCCCAGCTCCCTATGCCTCTCTTCACAGGGCTTGTGCTCGAGGCCTCTCACCAGCCTCATTGCTCTTCTCTGGACACGCTCAAGCACCTCAATGTCCTTCTTCAATTGAGGGGCCCAGAACTGGACACAGGACTCAAGGTGTGGCCTGACCAGTGCAGAGTACAGGGGTAGAATGACCTCCCTGTTCCTGCTGGCCACACTATTCCTGATGCAGACCAGGATGCCATTGGCCACCTTGGCCACCAGGGCACACTGCTGGCTCATGTTTAGGTGGATGTCAGTCAGCACCCTCAGATCCCTTTCTGTTTGGTTACTCACTATGTTTGCTGGAGATCTTTTGATACCTGTCAGTGACTCAACTTATTTGAAAATAGAATTTGGATTGGACCAATTCTGGATTGATATAGTTTAAAATCTCACATCTTTCTTTCATTAAATGTTTTCTCATTTCAGACAATGTTTAGATATAATGTAAAAAACCCCTTTCAAATTGCGCATAAACAAAGAAAACAAATAAGATAGTTTTATGCTTGATTGTGCACCAGTTATTTATCAAAAAATATGAAGCACACAGCTGTTACAACAATACTGAATTGCCCTTCTTGGATTTCAGCATGCCCAAAAAAAAGTTGTTCCTTGCTAAGAGTTTTCTGATCTGGTAGTGAAATAGTGAATCGGTGTGACAGATACGTGGGAATCATAGAACGCTTTGGGTTGGAAGAGACCTTTAAATGTCATCTTCTCCACCCCTCCGCAATGAGCCAGGAACAAGAGGAAATGCTCTTACGGAAATCAAGTTATACCAGGGGAGATTTAAGTTGGACATTAGGAAAAACTTCTCTGCCAAAAGGGGTTATCAAGGCTGGAAACAGTCTTCTCAGAGAAGTGGTTGAATCACCATCCCTGGATGTATTTAAAAGCTGTCTAGATACAGTGGTGCTCAAGGATATGGATAGTAGTGGCCTTGGTGGAGTTAAAGAATTGGTCTTAAAGGTCTTTAATTCTTTGACACCATCAACTAGATCACGTTGCTGTGAACTCCATTTAAATTGACCTTCAATCTTTCTGAGGATGGTGCATCTACCATCTGTACAACAACGTACAATGCACATTTAATATGTTTTACTAGCCTTAGTTAGCAATGTTGACTGCTGGATTAAGGTTACAGTGTTAGGGAACCTGTATTATAGGACATTATTTAACTGCAATAATTGTACTCTTCCCATAGATTTTTAGTTGGTATTTTCCTTCTGTGTTTTGTTTAGCAAGATCAGATGTTTGTAAAACTTTCACGATTTCTCTTGTGTATTTGTACCTATGCTAAAAAAGAAAAAGAAAAAAAAAAGATATTTTCTGGGGTTTTTTTCCCATTATGTATTTCCATTTTGGAGTAATCAATGTAATAATCTCTTTTTCTAGGGGTTGATCTGCAGGTTTGTACTTCTAAAAGTTCAACATGCTGTACCAAAAAGATGGAAGAAAGATATCACACTGCAGCAAAGCAAGATATACATCAGCTGCTTCAAACATCAAGTGCGACGTTAAAGTTTTTAGTATCTCAGAATGCAGCTGCTTTTCAAGGTAAAGCTTTCTGCTTTGTGTTTCCAACCTGTGTTTCATACTTTTCTTGATTTTCATATTTGATTATTTTGTGTGTAATGAAAGTTATCTGTTAAGTTTTAGTTTCTCCCTGTGCTTTAATACTATCAAAGAAGGAGTAGTAAATCCAGGATTAGAAACTGCATTCCTTTTGGGCTTTGTGACTTAACAAATTATATTTGAGAAAAAGTAAGAAGGCATTTTAGTACAATGCTTTGATTTGAATTGAGGCCTTGAGTGAGCTGTACTAGTGGGAGGTGTCCCTACCTATGGCAGGGGGTTGGAACTAGATGATCCTTGAGGTCCCTTCCAACCTTACCATTCTATGATTCTATGATTCTATGAATTCTAAACCAGTAACTTGGCATTCCTCTTGGACTTCTTTAATTTGGATGATACCGAAATGCAAAATTACTTTCTGGAGTGCTATGAAAGAGAGATTCTGTTATTCTGGTATTTCTGCCCACCATGTTGTCAAGGTCCAGAGAACAGAGAGTAACAGTATCTCTGTCCAGAGAAGCAAGATCTGTTTTTCCAGATTTCTGTGCTGTGAAATTAAGGTGCAAGCGAGACCAGATATCACCACAGAACTATTTATTAAAGGATAAAGTTGAAAAAAGCAGAGGGAGAGAGGGAAGAGGGGAGAGACAGAGAGAGGGAACAACGGAGAAAAAGAGAAGAGCAGGGAAGGAAGAGAGCAGGGATTATATTATCATCAGCCAGAGATGGGAGAGTGAGGAGAGAGAGAGATACATGTGCCTGGCCCAGGTATGTTCTTCTGTGGAGTTGTTCTGTGGGAGTTGTTCCCCGGTTGTTTCTTATGTCTTTTTATACAGTTTTTTAGGTTGTTGTCCAGGTGCAGCTCCCCAGGAAATCTTCCTCTGTATCCTCATGTATTTGCAGGGGTCCAGCAGCAGCACCGGGGAGGGCCTCAGCCCCCTCCCTGCACTGCTTACCTGTCCAGACCCCAAGTACAGATAAGCCAGATTTTCTCTTCAGGGTAGCTGGTGTGAGGTGTCCACATCCTGGGCGTTCAAGCTAGGCTGGAGTCTAGGAAAAGACACTCTAGCTCTGTTGATTAGAATCGCTGAGCTCTTGGCCAGGAATTTGGGCTAAGTCCAGGAAGTCCACAAAGGTGCTGTTTGCATCCCTGAGCTTTTGGCCAGGAATCTGGGCTAAGTCCAGGAACGTAACAAAGGCAATTTTTATCTTTGTTAATTTGAACAAGGGAGAGACGATTAGACTCTCACACATGTTCTTTGAGTTGTTCTAGTAGAAATACTTAGGTAGTTTGTATTTGAGGTTAATTTTTGGGAACTAGTTCTGTAAACTTTCGAGTTTCTGAAAAAAATGCTCCGAGTTTCTAAAAATAATAATTAAAAAAAAAGAGGGAGGTTCAGTGACAGTTGTTCCAATGAACAATAGAAAACTATCTGATAATTAATAGTTATTTGAGCTGCTGGTGCATTGCATTTTAACAATTACCCTGCATACTATTAAATTTTCTCTGAGTTAATAAGGTGAAAGTTAATGCAGAAATTTGTTAGGAGCTGAGATGTTGTTAGAAATAATGGCAATGTGAGGTGGTATGTGATAGAAAGTGATATAGATTTCACATTTGTTGAGAACAATGTCTACTAATGTGTGCTTATGGCCTTAGGGACCACTTTGTTGAACAGAGTAAGAGAGTAACTTTGTACAGGTTTGGGATATTGTCTTTATGGTGAGTTTTTTTGTTTTTAACTTGCGAAACTAAAACGATTAGCAGAATAAAACTGACTGCCTAGGGTCATAAAATCAACAAGAAAGTTGGCTCTAGGGTCCTAAAGACCACTCTTTGCTATTTAGGCTATTGCTAGAAACGAGTTGCAGTAACACTACCTTCTGGGAACGTTACCATTTACCCTGCCTAACACAGCTGTTAATGGATACTGTAGTCAGGAGATTATCAGTAAAATGTACCGAGAAATCTCTCTCCCTCTCTTTTGCATTTATTCTAACTTCTTTATTAACTCTCTGTTCCGTACCATAATGATATTGTTCTACTAACTTAGGACTGTGGACTCTGTAGAGCTCAGTGACCAGTTGTGCTTTTTTTAAGGAAGGGCTGTACTTTTTGCCTTGGTGTTTCAACACCACCTCCTTTTCCTCACCTCTAGGGAAAAAAACCAGCACATAAAAATCCCCTTAGGTATAGAGATACCACACTTGGGCAATCCTGGGAATTCTCAATCTTCACAAGAATAAGATTTAAGTGACATTAAAAAGAAATTAGACTAGTACTCTGAAGCTACATTTCTGTTGCTTTTATATTCTCAGGGGCTCAGTCAGTGGGGTGTTTTCAGAGTGTGTGTAATGTACATCTGCCCTGTAGGAGATTCCACCTGAAAGAAAGGGATGCACACATATCTTTAGGGAGTGTGCTGGTTCGAGGCTAACTGGAATATTTGAATGGAGGAAATTATAGGCTGTGAAAAGAAAACAATGGTGATGTCTGCCTCACTCATAGGCTTGCTGAGATGTATAAGAACAAGAAGACAAACATAGATAAGACACAGAGTCTCTGCCTCTCTGGGAGATTCTTGCCTTCTCCTCTCTGCTGAGCAACATAACTAACCTCTTTCCTTCTAACTCCCCTGACCAGTCCTCCAAACTCACCTTGCGCGTAAGCCAAACAGTGGGGTAAGGTAGAGGGGTGAGGAGAAGATGAAGGGTGGTTGGAAGCCCCTCCTGGGGTCTCTGATTTCTGGGAGGGGTGTTGTGTTTCTATATTCCCTTTAATCTCAGTATTTACCACCAATTCTTTATGCATTCCTTCTATGATTAGCCTAGACTTGGCTGTGCAGCTAGGAGTGTGATTACCTCTTCTGCTGCTCTGACAACTGGACAGATGTCTTGACACTTTCATGGATAACTTGAAGGGAATTGTTGATGTGTATAGAGGAGCAGGTGATGTGGACTTTGCCATTATTGTTACCTGCCTCTTTTAGAAGCCTGTTGAGACCACTAGATGGATAAAGAACTGGCTTGATGGCCACACCCAAAGAGTGGTTGTCAATGGGTCCATGTCCCAGCGGAGGCAGTGACAAGCGGAGTCCCTCAGAGATCAGTCCTGGGACCAGTCTTGTTCATCATCTTTGTCAGTGCCGTGGAGAGAGGCATTGAGTGCAACCTCAGCAAGTTTGCTGACAACACCAAGCTGTGTGGTGCAGCAGACACGCTGGAGGGAAGGGATCCATCCAGAGGGACCTGGATGGGCTGCAGAGGTGGGCACAAGCCAACCTCATGAGGTTCAACAAGACCAAGTGCAAGGTGCTGCAGCTGGGTTGAGGCACTCCCAAGCACAAATACAGACTGGGCAGTGGCTGGCTGGAGAGCAGCCCTGAGGAGAGGGATGTACTGGGGTACTGGTGGATGAGAAACTCAACGTGAGCCAGCAGTGTGCACTTGCAGCCCAGAAAGCCAAGCAGAGCCTGGGATGCATCTGGAGAAGTGTGGCCAGCAGGTTGAGGGAGGTAATTTTCTCCCTGTACTCCAGGTGAGACCCCACCTGGAGTACTGCATGCAGTTCTGGAACCACTATTACAAGAGGGATGTGGACATGCTGGAGTGTGTCCAGAGAAGGGCCACGAGGATGGTCAGAGGACTGGAGCAGCTCTGCTGTGAGGACAGACTGAAAGAGTTGGGGCTGTTCAGTCTGGAGAAGAGGAGGCTCCCAGGTGACCTTCTTGTGGCCTTCCAGTATCTGAAGGGGGCCTACAAAAAAGCTGGGGAGGTACTTTTTAGGCTGTCAGGTAGTGCCAGGACTAGGGGGAATGGAGCAAAGCTGGAGGTGGGGAGATCCAACTTGGACGTGAGGAGGAAGTTCTTCAGCATGAGAGTGCTGAGAGCCTGGAATGGGTTGCCCAGGGAAGTGGTTGAGGCTCCATCCCTGGAGGTGTTTAAGACCAGGCTGGATTAGACCCTGACCAACCTGATCTAGGGTAGGGTGTCCCTTCCCATGGCAGGGGGATTGGAACTAAATGATCCTTGTGGTCCCTTCCAACCCTGACTAGTTCTGTGATTCTATGATTGGATATCACGGCTTAAAAGAGTTGGACTGGACCTAAAGAGAACAAATAGTTAATGTCTTCTCTCTAATTCTTACATATTCAGTGGATGTAGGTAGGCAGTTAAAAAAAGTAAATTGTAGCTGCTTCTGGATGTCTTCAGAGTTGTGTTTTTCTTCTGTATTAAATACAGTCTTGAGACCTTAAGTACTTCAAGACGACTAATGGCTTCAGATTGACTGTTCATGAAATGAGGCATCTGTCTGTCTGCCTATCTATGAAATCTATGCATGTGCATGTATCTTTATATCGTTCTATCTTGTGTTAAGTGTTGCCTGTTGACAGTAAGTCTGCTGATGATCTTCCAATGTTGCAAAAATTCTGTGTCTCTTAGGACATGTTGAACTGCATGGTACAAAAGGCATCACTTGTGTAGTGTTCTCTAGCAAATGCTATTACAGTTTTCTCCTGAGTGTACATTTTCTTTTTCACTGTGAATCTTGTTTCTTTTTTAATACCTTTGAGGAGTGGTAAGGAACAGAGAGTGAAGTCAAATAAGATACTAGTTTGGTAGGTGAGAGGTCCATTATGAAGAATGAGAAAGCATACATCTCTTGGGAAAGATACCTGGAGAAAGACAGGTGATAGAGTAACATTCTTGTGTATTTTTGCATTTTAAAGACCTATCATCTTAATAACTGAGAAAAAGATTGAGAATTCTCTACAGGGATTGCCACACTATCCATTCTAGTGATAATCATAAAAAAAATAAAATTATTTTTTAATCTTTATTTTACGTACTTGAGACATGTATAGAATCATAGCATCATAGAATGGTAAGGTTGGAAGGGACCTCAAGGATCATCTAGTTCCAAACCCTTGCCATAGGCAGGGACACCTCCCACTAGTACAGGTCACGCAAGGCCTCATCCAGCCTGGCCTTGAACACCTCCATGGAGGTAGCAGACAACAACCTCCCTGGGCAACCTGTGCCAGTGTCTCACCACCCTCACTAAAAAGAACTTCCTCCTAACATCCAGTTTGAATCTTCCCTCTGCCAGTTTAAACCCATTGCCCCTTGTCCTGTCATTGCAAGACCTTGTCAATAGTCCCTCCCCAACCTTCCTGTAGTCCCCTTCAGATACTGGAAGACTACTCTGAGGTCTTCTCAAAGCCTTCTCTTCTCCAGGCTGAAGAACCCCAACTCTCTCAACCCATCCTTATAGCAGAGCTGCTCCAGCCCTCTGATCATCTTTTTGGCCCTCCTCTGGACCTTCTCCAACACTTCCATGTCCTTCCTGTGCTGGGGGCTCCAGAACTGTGCACAGTACTCCAGGTGGGGTCTGATGAGAGCAAAGTAAAGGGAGATATATATCTCATATATAGATATTTAGGGGGATATCTCTCTCTCTCTTTCTCTCTTTGTATATATATATATATATATATATAGAGAGAGAGAGAGAGAGAGAGATGCATGCTCACACAGACTTACACAGTCCTTTTGCACATTTCTTAGCTATTATGCAAAGTTCATACTGACCCTTGCCTGTACCTCCAAACAAAAGAGGAACAAGTGCCATCAGGGTCAACCCTTGTATTGTCATAAAACAGTACCCGTTTTTGTGTATGGATAGAAAACTTCCTACATTTTTTAGCAATTTGGAGAGGAATTAATAGTCATCTATGAATCTAGTTACTTGGAGTGGGATGGAACTCTGTGCAACAGAACTCTTGTTCTTGTCTTGCTTCACTCTTTTTTTCCACACTGATTGCTCCTAACTCTTAAAAATGTGGCAATGTGTGAATAGGTCCTGCACTGTACTGTGCAGAGTCCTGCTCGGCACTTTGGTCATAACAACCTCATGTAACACTGCAGGCTTGAGGAAGAGTGGCTTGGAAGTTGCTTGGCAGAATGGGATGTGGAAGTCAACAGTGAACGTGAGCCCGCAGTGTGCTCGGGTGGCAGAGAAGGCCAATAGCATCCTGGCTGGTATCAGAGATTGTGTGACCAGCAGGACCAGGAAATTACCTTATTGCTAGTGGTACTTGGCACTGGTGAGGCCATGTCTCTGTTCGCTTTTGGGCCTCCCACTATAAGAAGGGCACTGAGGTGCTGGAGCATGTCTAGAAAAGAGCAATGAGGCTGATGGGAGGTCTTGACACAAGTTCTGTAAGGAGCAGCTGAGGGAGGTGGGGGAGGAGGTTTAGGGTTAAGGTTTAGCAAGGTAGAATCCCATCTCTTCTTCCAGGTAACAAGTTATAGTATGATAGGAAGTGGCCTTGAGTTGCACCAGGGGAGATTTAGGTTTGATATTAGGAAAAATTTCTTCATGTAAAAGGTCATCAGGCACTGAGATGGTCTGCCCAAGGAAGTGGTGGAGTCATCATCTCTGGAAGTGTTTAAAAGACATCTGGATGAGGTGCTTAGTGGCATAGTCTAACAGTTGTCTTCAAGGAGATGTTATCATGGAATCATAGAACCTTTCAGGTTGGAAAAGTTCCTTGAAGTCATCAGGTCCCACCATTACCCCTACTCTACCAAGTTCACCACTAAACTATATGGCTAAACACCACATCTAAATGGCTTTTTAACACATTCAGGGATGGTGATTCAGCCACCTTCCTGGGCAGTCTATTCCGATGCTTGACTACTCTTTCAGTGAAAATTTTTTTCCTATGTCTAGCTTAAACCTACCCTGCTGCATCTTGAGGCTGTTCTCTCTTGTTCTATCACTAATTATGTGTGAGGTGAGATCAGGACCTATCTCTATATTGGCTTTTCTGGTAGTTGCAGAGGGCGATAAGGTCTCCCCTCAGCTTCCTCTTCCTCAAACTAAACAGTCCCAGTTCCTCACCCACTCTTCTTAATACTTGTTCTCTAGGCCATTGACCAGCTCAGTTGTTAGTGTTGGACTTGATCTTGAGGTCTTTTTCAGTGAGGCAGTTCTATGATAGAACGACTTAGTAGCTTGTCTGGTTGAATGAGAAATTCAATAATTGGATTGTAGAGTCTGAAAACAAATGGATTGTCCTTTATGATGCAGTATCTGGCAACTCTAGTACCGTAAAAATTATTTTAGGAATATCAAACTGAGTTGTTTATGTACGTGACAACTTGTCACCAAAACAGTAGTCTTGGCAAGTGCATCTCTCCAAGAAAGAGGTAATAAACTACATTCTTTACTACAGCAATTCCTGGAGCTTTTCCTGCAGTGTAGAAAAGTGCCATTGTAATACAAATTCTGGAATGTGTTGAATGAGGTTTTCCTGATGCAGTTTCATGTTCTTCTGTGAAGTTAATACCACACAATAAGTCAAAATCCATTTTACCCTGAATCAGAATTAAGCAGAAGACGTATTGTTACGTCGTGTTGTTTGTGCTCACAGTACAGTTATAACATTTAAATGTGATGAAGTTGGAGTGAAATCTAAATGTAATTGAAAAAAAAAAAAAAAAGGACCACTCCAACTCTTTAAAAATGAGATACATAGGGAAGAGTTACACTATTTTAAAAAGGAAATAGTTGACAACTACATAGAAGGAAGCTGTCTGTAGTAGAATCATAGAATGGTAATATTGGAGGGACCTCAAGGGTCATCTAGTTCCAACGCCCTGCCATAGGCAGGGACACCTCCCACTAGTACAGGTCACTCAAGGCCTCCTCTGACCTGGCCTTGAACACCTCCAGGGAGGGAGCAGCCAGAACCTCCCTGGGCAACCTGTGCCAGTGTCTTACCACCATCACTGCAAAGAACTTCCTCCTAACATCCAGTCTAAATCTCCCTCTGCCAGTTTAAACCCATTGCTCCTCATCCTGTCATTGCAATACCTTGCAAATAGTCCCTACCCAGCCTTCCTGTATGCCCTCTTCAGGTATTGGAAGGCTACTCTAAGGTCTCCTCAAAGCCTTTTCTTCTCCAGGCCGAAGAGCTCCAACTCTCTCAACCTGTCCTTGTAGCAGAACCTCTCCAGCCATCTGAGCATCTTCGTGGCCTCCTCTGGACCCGCTCCAATACTTCCATGTCCTTCCCATGCTGGGGGCTCCAGAACTGCACACAGTACTTCAGGTGGGGTCTGACGAGAGCAAAGTAAAGGGGCAGAATCACCTCCCTTGCCCTGCTGGGATCAAAACCCATGGTAGAAGGTGTAGGCTTAGTAAGAGAAAATAATTTCCAATGACAACATTACAGTGTTTCTGATAAAACTTTTGGAGGGTTTCTGTGTCCACAGGTCTTAGAAACTGAACAAGACAGGAGCTTCTGAGAATTGTGTGGCAGATTTGACCAGTTCTGCATTAAGGGCTAGGAGTTAGACTAGGCTGCTCAGCAGATTTTTTTCTCAGTGTTGCAATAGGTTTAAAACGTGATATACAAAGAAAGGTTAAAGAAATTGTATGTTTTAACAAGCTTGAAGATTAATCTCTGGGTGCTGTGCTCCAATAAAACAGGGTTTATTTAATTTGTCTTCAAGAATACAACAGTTTACTATAACAAGATAACATGCACTGTTTAAATTTGTAAAGATGTTTGCAGAATGGGTTTATAGTTAAAGTAGTATATTTCAGTATTTTAAAAAGAATTTGTTCAAAAATTTGTACAGTTTTTAAATTAATTTTTCATTCTTACAGTGTGACTGTTATGTATAGAGCTACTAAATCTGTGCACTTTCACTCAAATAGATACTTAGTAATTTTACTGTTACAAACTGTATATTGCACAGAGGCAATTCAAGGTATTTTACAGTTTTTACAATACAGAAAATCTTATTTTTATTTCAATTTTTGCTTCAAATTGCATCTCCATGAATCTGGCTTGCTGCTTAGGAGAAATTGAGTCCTTTACTGCATTTTCAAAGGCTTTGTGAGAGGTAAAACCAATTCTGTTTCCCAACAGAAGTAAAATTGTCTGGCCTCAGGTGTAATTTTTAAAGGTAGGTATGTTTACATGTAAAGAAAGTAAATCTGATTGCATTTTAAGTGGCTTTTTAAATGAGAAAACCCTCTTGCCAAAACAGCAAATAGGAAAAGTGAGAGAAAGTAGAATTGTGTCAAAGTGGAATTAATCAAATGAATGTTAAAGTGCATTATTGCAAATTTTAACAGACCACATCCTGACTTTTCCTGCAGATAACTGTACCTGTACTTGAGAAAGTAGATGATGTGTAAAAAAAGAGAGAATCAAACCAGTAAATTTTTAAAAAAAAACCCTCTACAGTAAATATAAACCTGGGAGGAGAATTTTGCTCCTGTGGAGGAAAAAAAAAAAAAAAGTTACTGCTAGGCAACTTAGGGCTTCTCAAATCATAGAATCATAGAATGTTAAGTTTGGAAGGGACCTCAAGGATCATCCCGTTCTAACCCACTGCCATAGGCAGGGACACCTCCCACTAGTACAGGTCACTCAAGGCCTCATCCAACCTGGCCTTGAACACCTCCAGGGAGGGAGCAGCCACGACCTCCCAGGGCAACCTGTGCCAGTGCCTCACCACCCTCACTGCAAAGAACTTCCTCCTAACATCCAGTTTGAATCTCCCCTCTGCCAGTTTAAACCCATTGTCCCTTGTCTTGTCGTTACCAGACCTTGTCAATAGTCCCTCTCCTGCCTTCCTGTAGCCCCCCTTCAGATATTGGAAGGCTACTATAAGTTCTCCTGGAAGCCTTCTCTTCTCCAGGCTGCAGAGCCCCAACTCTTGTAACCTGTCCTCACATCAGAGCTGCTCCAGCCCTCTGATCATCTTTGTGACCCTCCTCTGGACCCACTCCAACAGTTCCATGTCCTTCCCTGTGCTGGGTGCTCCAGAACTGCACACAGTACTCCAGGTGGGGTCACTGTAGACCTATCATTGAACAACTGAACTGAACCCAGTGTCACCCTTGACCGTAACTAAAGGTTGGACACTTGGTTAAATTTAAAATATTCAGATACCTACACTGAAGTGTCTGAAGCAGTGTCCTCTGTGTGTGTTGCACACACCAAAGTAACAGCCCTCAGAGGTTCCATACTCCCTGAAAGCTTTTAGCCACCCTGTTCAGTGTACCTCAAGGGTGTAAGTAAGGTCTGGGAACCTTAACAAGCAGGTTATTGAGCAATAAGCTAATATTTGAGTTTCCAGCCTATCAACTACTTGGAAGTGATTGCTTTTACCCTGAATTAAAGTGGAAGCTGCCTTACTGCTTAGAGCAAGGTGCTTCTCTCCTGCCAGAGAGGTAGAAATGCACAACCAGATTCTGTGTGTGTAATGCAAAGTCTTTTTATCTGTATCTTGCCATGTGGCAATTTGTTTACTTACAAAATAGGAAGTGATTATCTACTTTTTTTTTTTTTAAATGAAGGAGAAAGTTATGTGTACCATGTAATAAAGTAGCTGTTATAGTGATTTTAATAGTGTTAATGGAACAAATTTCAACTGATATTAAACAGGGCATCATCAGGCTGAGGTAAAGAGCTGTGGATACAAGTATTGCCAAATTTTAATAGGTCTCTAAATATCAGTTTGCGTTAAGGGCTTGGACTTTGGTCTGTGCTGGGGCATGATGAAATTGAGAGTAACCCTGCAGAAAACGATTTGAGGATGCTGCTGGACGAGAAACTAGACATGAGCCAACAGTGCTGACTTGCAGCCCAGAAGGCAGATTGCATCCTGGGCTGCATCAAAGGAAGCATGACCAGCAGGTTGAGAGAGGTGATTCTGCCCCTCTACTCTGCTCTGGTGGGACCTCACCTGAAGAACTGTGTCCAGCTCTGGGGCTCCCAACACAGAGACATGGACTGGATGGAGCACCTCTCTATGAACACAAACTGAAAGAATTGAGGCTGTTCAACCTGGAGAAGAGAAAGCTCTGGGGAGACCTTATAACTGCATTTCAGTATCTGAAGGAGATCTACAGGAAGGCTGGGGAATGACTGCTTAGAAGAGCTTTTAGTGGTAGGACTAGGGGCAATGGTTTGAAACTGGAGCAGGGTGGATTTAGGTTGGAAATAAGGAAGTTCTTTACAATGAGAGTGATAAAATACTGGAACAGGTTGCCCAGCAATGTGTTTGAGGCCCTGTCCTTGGAGACATCAGACTCAGTGCGGCCCTGGGCAACTTGATCTAATTGAAGGTGTCCCTGCTGACTGCCGGGGAGTTGGACAAGAGGGTCCCTGCCAACCCAGTACAACCTGTGAATCTGTAAAGCAGTGATGTGGTAGAGGTCTGCTGATCCTGGAGTACTAGAAGAGAATGTTTTGTGTTCACTGTTTTAAGTGCATTTAAATACATATGCACAGCAAGTCACAATACAGAATGCTACAGATTTACTGCAGGTCAGCTGCATGTATTGCAGACACTTATGTAGGATTTTTGGCTGTTGTCTAAAAATACAGCGGATTACTCATGACAGTTGGCTGTTTTCTTTCTGTGTTACTTATTTTGCAGTGTGTAACTCTTAGACATTCCCTGCTGCATCTGTTGTTGTTTGTGTAACTACTTACTATGCATTGGTAGAAAAGACAAGCAAAAAAGTAGCTCTGAAGTTCAGCGGTTAGAGTGCTCCTCTGCCGCAATGGGAGGCTGCATGCCACTGCTCTAGTGAGGCTGCAAGCCACTGCTCCAATGAGTATTTTACATTATAGAATCACAGAATGGTAAGGTTGGAAGAGACCTCAAGGATCATCTAGTTCCAACCCCCTGCCATAGGCAGGGACACCTCCCACTAGTACAGGTCATTCAAGACCTCATCCAACCTGGCCTTGAACACCTCCAGGGAGGGAGCAGCCAGAACCAACCTGGGCAGCCTGTGCCAGTGCCTCACCACCCTCACTGCAAAGAACTTCCTCCTGACACCCAGTCTAAATCTCCCCTCTGCCAGTTTAAACCCATTATCCCTTGTCCTGTCATTACAAGACCTTGTAAATAGTGCCTCCCCAGCCTTCCTGTAGGCCCCCTTCAGATACTGGAAGGCTACTCTAAGGTCTCCTCAAAGCCTTCTCTTCTGCAGACTGCAGAGCCCCAACTCTTGTAGCCTGTCCTCATAGCAGAGCTGCTGCAGCCCTCTGATCATCTTGGTGGCCTCCTCTGGACCCGCTCCAACACTTCAATGTCCTTCCTGTGCTGGGGGCTCCAGAACTGCACATAGTACTCCAGAAGGGGTCTAACTTAGTTATACATTATGGTTTATAACTAGAGTTTGCACTGGCAGACAATCTGTCCTTCCAGACCTCAATCACTTTGGGACAAGTGTTTTTTCAAGGCATGTATGAACTCTGGGCTGGTCTAGCAGTTGTCCATATCTCATCAATTTTGTTGCCCTTTCCAGTGGATCCTCTGGGACTCCATTGGTCACTGGGACTTTAAATGAAGGCATTATGTGCTGAATGGGAGCAAATGAACTAATTTATCTCAAAGAATGAAAAGAGATGAATGTAAATTCTCTGTTCTACCTGAAAGGAGGTTATGGCCAGGTGGGGATTGGTCTCTTCTCCCAGGCAACCAGCAACAGAACAAGGGGACACAGTCTGAAGTTGTGCTGGGGAGGTATAGGCTGAATGTTAGAAGGGAGTTCTTGACAGAGAGAGTGATTGGCATTGGAATGGGCTGCCCAGGGAGGTGGTGGAGTCGCCGTCCCTGGAGGTGTTGAAGACTGGATGAGGCAATTATTGCCATGGTCTAGGTGATTGGCTAGGGCTGGGTACTAGGTTGGACTGGATGACCTTGGAGGTCTCTTCCAACTTGGTTGATTCTATGATTCTGTGGTTCTGTGATTCTGCCACTACTGTGAAAAGTATAGCATAGATATTCTGCAGGATCAGGCATATTATGTGGCTGAGAAAATGTAACTTTAAAATGAAATTAATATGTTCTTTTTATACTGGAGTATAGTGTATTTTTGTTCAGTGTTTGTGTAAAATGCATTATGTATGCATAGATATATTTATTGTTAAATCCCTGAAAATAATGAAGTATTTCTTGTTCTTCATGTTGTACCTACAAAGTATTTGTGATTTTTTTAAAGACAGGATAATGTAGTTATAGTTTACAGGGTTTGTAGATGTACAGGATGGAACTAGAAATTAATGGAACTAGCATGGCTTTATATTGTGCTCCCATTATATCATGATGTTTAACGTGGTAGTTTGTAAGGTAATTTTCTTGCTTTTGCCTACCGTAGTTCTAACTTTATGATATTTTAAATAGGTTGCTGATAACATAAAATATTGTAAATTATTACCAGTGATTTTTTACTTTTGACACTCCTTATATGTTACTTAAAAGCTGCAAGCTAGAATCCTCTCAGCAAATAAGACCTGTTTCAACCATATTAAAATTCTATGTACATTTTAATTTGCTTTCTGCTGTGTGACTCTTATACTGAAGCTATTACCTGGCTCAGTGGTCCCCACAGACAATTTCCCTTACTCATTCTGGTTTTATTGTAAATGATTGTCAGCACAGTATAGGAAACTGAAAATTCAGTTTTGATCAGTCCCATGAGGGACTTGATTCTTCATGACTTGTTCTCGTTGTTTTAAAATTAAATTGAAATAGCTATCTAATTTAAGGGTTTCCTTCAGGGTAGAGGATTAAAAAATATATATATATGTATATATATATTTTGTCCAAGAGATTTTCCTTTATTATGTTATTAGGTAGAAGCTAATATTTAAGGAAATTTTGTAGCAATTTCCCCCTTGGAAAAGATTTAGTTCTCCATATTTCCATTTTTTTATTTAATAGTTTGTTAAGCTGACACTTTTTCTTTCTTTTACATTTGGTGATTATAACCCGGTTTGGTTTTTTAAATATTACCCAGAGTATTTATTAAAATTTAAGATTTAAATACAGCACTTCTTGCACTCATTGCACTTAGTCCTTACTATGAAACAGATTAATTACCTCTTTGATTTAAAGAACTTCTTTACTTCATCTGATTGTGCTTTGTTACTGTGAGATAAAATAGTCAAGGACACAGATGATGAAAATGTGGGAATTTAGAGGAGAATAGAAGGTAACTGCAAAAGAACAAAAACAGTTCAGTGATACAGTTCAATGTGACCCTTCCAGAGGCAAAGGTGTTAACAATATGGGATGAGATTCATGGCTTGATTGATCTGCACAACAGGTATCTATCTAGTGCTGCCATAGGATATCCTGCCTGTCCTCCACATCTGCCTCTACAGAGAGGTACTGGTCCTGTTTGTCCTCTGTCATATCTGCTGATCCCATGGAGGATGATGTAAATCGTGATTGTGTGTGTCCTGGGGAGTGCCACAGCTGTGTGCAGCTCGTTGAGCAGGGCAGTGAGCCTCTGTCAGTGCAGGAGGGAAGTTCACTTGCCAGAGTGACCAGCTCCTGTGTGATAAGCCTGTGCTGGGGAGGGGGCTGACCAAAAAGATCAGCAGAGGGCTCCTTTTGAATCAGTTTGGTAGTGGCACAGGCAGGCTGTGTGAGCAGGATGCAAGGTGCTGCAGTTTGCTGAAGGAGTGATGGTGGCTGCTCAGAGGAAGAATGTGCTGCCATCACCCACCAAAAAGGATATTGGTATCCAGGCCACAGGCTGTAAGGAATACCACTGCCTTTCACTGATCTTTCACTGCATGCATGGTTGCATGCAGTGTGAGCAGAGTTTTGACCTGCTTAGCCGGGTGGCACAGCTCCAGGATGAAGTCATGGAGTAGACTGAGAAACATCAGGGAGAGTGAGAGGGAAATTGACTACCTCCACAAACTGGTCTCCACAAAATAGGAACAGGAGTTAAGTTCCTAGTGGAGCAGAGGATTCGGTATCCTCTCATCAGGAAGCCCACCCCAGCCCTCCTGTAGTAATCCACATGAGCAGGGTCAATGGGAACAGGTCTCTGCCTGAAGAAACAATCGCTACAAATCGAGCAAGAGTGCCCCTTTAAGAAGTGCACTTCCCACAGTGCCCTTGCAGAACAGATACAAGGCTCTGCAGGAGGAACTGGTTGTGAGCAAGGACGAGGGCTCAGGAAGGCCAGAAGTGCCCCACCAAGGCTGACTTGCCTCAGGAAAACTGACCCTGAAAAGAAAAATTGAATGGTTGCTGTTGTAGGTGACTCCCTGCTGAGGGGAAGCAGGTCTGATACGCAGACTAAACCCCCTTGGTAGAGAGTTGTGCTGTCTCCCTGGTGCCCGGGTAAAGACATTGTGGGTAAGATTCCCACCCTTCTGAGTCCTTTAGATTATTACCCACTTCTGGTCTTTCAGGTGGGCAGTGATGATGCAGTAATGAGAGGCTCACAATCAATTAAGAGAGACTTTGTGGCCTTGGGGCAACTGGTAAAGGGATCAGGAGCTCAAGCTGTGTTCTCCATCCTTCTGGCATCAACGATGACTGAGGGAATGTATAGGAAGAGCTGACAGGTCAGTTCATGGCTCTGGCACAGCTGCTGTTGGCAAAGCTTTTAATTTTATGATCATGACTCAGTTTACAAGGCACCAGATCTGCAAGCAACTATTGGGATGCACTAGCCCTAGAGGAGGGAAAGAATTCTGGAGCAGGAGTTGGCAGGGCTCACTGATAGGACTTTAAACTAGATTTGAAGGGGGAAGGGATTATTGATCTCATGATGGCGTGTGACAAACAGTGGGGCAGCCCGGCAGAGGGATAGAGTGCTACTGAGGGCTCTTAACTTGTTGCCCTAAGGCAAGCCAGGGACAATGCACCAAGACACTTCAAGGGAACCAAGGCAGATTCACCTAAGAGGGTGACACAGCCAGCCCAGCTGAAGCGTCTTGTGGGGGATTTCAATCATCCTGACATCTGCTGGAGGGACAACAAAGCAAGGCATTTGCATCTTAGAATCATAGAATGGTAAGGTTGGAAGGGACCTCAAAGATCATCCAGTTCCAACCCCCTGCCATAGGCAGGGACACCTCCCACTAGTACAGGTCACTCAAGGCCTCCTCCAGCCTGGCCTTGAACACCTCCAGGGAGGGAGCATCCACAACCTCCCTGGGCAACCTGTGCCAGTGTCTCACCACCCTCACTGGAAAGAACTTCCTCCTAACATCCAGGATGTTCCTGCAATGCATAGATGACGACTTAAAAAATTAGGTGTATTAACTGCTTCTAAGTATTTGCCTGGCGAGGGCACAATACTGAAAATCTTTCCTGATGCTTTAATTGTTACTTGAATGCAAACACGAGGTGCCTACCTACAAATGGACAGTAGGGGGACTTGAATTCTGTTCTCTGTATTGTTTATGTCTTTTCTTTTTAAACGGCCAGTGGATTCAGAACAGCAATAGAAACCAGAATGACACTAACACTGACATTGCTTTCTTGTTCTCTGTCTTTGAAGCAGGAACTAAACTAATAGGTCTTTCTGTCCTCACCTGAGTTGTTTAATGGTTAAGCTAGAGCTAGTTTTTTTCTGCCTGCTTTCTTTCTCACCCTAAGAATCTTAAATTTCAAGCCAGAGGATGGCCAGATCAGCTTTCACAGGAATAGCAGAAGATGTTTTCTCCCACACTGTTTCATAATCCTAAAGAGGATTCCCATCAGGATCTTTCCAGATTTACAGAAGACAATTTGTCTGTTTCCAGGCTGAATCTAATTTAATGTTTGGATTTATATGTACCAGTGTATGTATGTTCATTTCATCTATTTATCTATCTGTTTATTTATTCTAAGCATAAAACAATGCAAGGATTTTGGTTTTTTGTTTTTTTTTGTTGTTGTTGTTACAGTTTTGACTATATGGAAACTCCAAAGTAGCACAGTAAATATACATTCATTGTTCCAATGTGCTACTTTTTTCTACTTTTATCTACACACCATTTTCTTTCACCATATGGATAGGTGTCGTCGGTTTGTGTGTAAGAGCATAACAGACTGAGATTATTTCACTTTACTCTTTTTCTAAGGGAAAATCATAGAATCATAGAGTGATAGAATGTTAAAGTTGGAAGGATCATTTAGTTGCAACCCCCTGCCATAGGCAGGGACACCTCCCACTAGTACAGGTCACTCAAGACCTCCTCCAACCTGACCTTGAACACCTCCAGGGAGGGAGCAGCCAGAACCTCCCTGGGCAACCTGTGCCAGTGTCTCACCACCCTCACTGCAAAGAACTTCCTCCTGACATCCAGAAGGGGAGTAAAATAATAACACTGTTGCTGAATTGGAGAAGATACAGAAAAGTTGTAGTTAAAAATGTGCAGGAAAAGATACAGCATACATGAATCCTTAATACCTAATACAGATACAGAATACATGAGAATTCCCCCAAAACTTGTCCCCCCAAACAAACCGCAAAAAGCCCCACCAAAACACAAAACCTCCCCAGTGCTCATTTTTTCCCGTCTCCCATTGTTTCCCAGTTGGCCCCAAACAGGCTGAAATTCACTATGACAGCCTTAAAGGCCATGGCTTACCACAGGGTCCTCCTACATGGCTACCAAGTTAGCAGATAAGCATCCATCTGGAGAGCTGGAAGGCAGGGAGAAGAGAGAGTAAATTGTCCTTGCTGCTTACTTTTAAAGTGTTTGCAGGATTTATGGGATTGAATAACAAAATTAAGATGTCCAAGGATGTCCCCTGGAATGGATATTGATGTCTGTATTTTTTTTAGGGAGTCTGGGATAACCTGGGGCCCCCTCAAACCATGACATTAAGTTGTTCTGTTGTTCTTTTCTAAAAAAAGACGTAATTTAGAACTCAAAAGGAACAGCATTTTCTCAGGTGTCTCTGAAACTCTTTAAAGAAAGTAAAAAGCTGTCTTTTTAGACAGAACATTTCAGTCAAGACTAACATGATCAAACATAACAGATGACTGAAGTTTTAACTGTGATTTCAAAAGACAGCTTTGTTGATAATCTGAAAGTTAAGCAATTAGTTTGCTTTCCAGACTTGTCAGCTTTTATTCACAAGGAAAGTATTGTGAGAAATTCTACTTTTGCCTTTGACACTTTTCTTCACACTTAAAAATACATGAAAGTGCAACTCTGTGCTCTCTGTTCTTTATAGGTTTGTTGTTTTTTTTTTCCACTTAAACCTCACTTAAGAATAACCATGAAAGTGTATGTAATGCTTTATAAATATATTTTTATTCTAGTAATTCTCTTTTGAGAAGAATAAAGGCAGCCATTCTGGCTACATTAGCTGCAGAAGTTAAAACTATTTGCACTGAATGCCTGTGGTGCCGTCTGAAGTACAAGTAGTTTGAAGAACATTTTATATAATGGTAAGGTTGGAAAGGACCTCAAAGATCATCTAGTTCCAACCCCCTGCCATAGGCAGGGACACCTCCCACTAGTACAGCTCACTCAAGGCCTCCTCCAACCTGGCCTTGAACTCCAGCGAGGGAGCATCTCAAAAACCTCCCTGGGCAACCTGTGCCAGTGTCTTACCACCCTCACTGCAAAGAACTTCCTCCTAACATCTGGTTTGAATCTCCCCTCTACCAGTTTAAACCCATTGCCCCTTGTCCTGTCATTACAAGACCTTGTCAATAGTCCCTCCTCAACCTTCCTGTAGGCCCCCTTCAGATATTGGAAGGCTACTAGAAGGTCTCCTCAAAGCCTTCTCTTCTCTAGGCTAAAGAGCCCCAACTCTCTCAGCCTGTCCCTATAGCAGAGCTGCTCCAGCCCTCTGAGCATCTTTGTGGCCCTCCTCTGGACCCACTCCAATACTTCCATGTCCTTCCTGTACTGGGGGCTCCAGAACTGCACACAGTACTTCAGGTGGGATCTGAGGAGAGCAAAGTAAAAGGGCAGAATCCCCTCCCTTGCCCTGCTGGCCATACTTGTCATTTTGTACTTGAGGTATTGAGTAAAGATGAAAACGTATCTTACTGTGAATATTGATTTTTTTTTTTTCAGAATGACAGCTGGAACTTTAACATCAATTTCCAGCATTTCACACGTCCCCCCACCCTGCTTTTACAACCTCACTCATAAATAAATAAAGAAATAATCAGTTACAGTCACCTATGGCAGAGGTGAGCTGAGATGTCTGTTCTCTCCATTGATTCTGCCTGAAATGACTGGCCCTGATGAGTTGTCTGCACTGGAGATGCCTAAAATCAGATGAGAGGCATCAAATATGATATATCTGGACATGATTTTTTTGTTGTTACATTTGCAGTGTTGTTACTAGTGAGAGGAAAGAAAAAAAGAAAAGTCTGTCATGGATTATATGGATTTGCAGTCATAGTTGCTATGATGGTAATTAACTTAGCAATACACCTTGGATAATGAGAGTGAATAGATAGAGTACCTGACTCAAGAATACGTAGAGAACCTGACTCAAGAATTTTACCCTTACTGTTTGTCTGGCATTTTAAACATTCTTTTGTTTGTTTGATTATGGTTTTTTGGTTGTTTTTTTTTTAAAATGGCTATTTCAGCCTCCTATGTTCCATGCCAGTTATCACAGTATCTCCAAGGTTGGAAGAGACCTCAAAGCTCATCAAGTCCAACCCATTACCACAGCNTATAGAATCATAGAATGGTAAGGTTGGAAGGGACCTCAAGGATCATCCAGTTCCACCCCCCTGCCATAGGCAGGGACACCTCTCACTAGTGCAGGTTACTCAAGGCCTCAGCCAATCTGGCCTTGAACACCTCCAGGGAGGCAGCAGCCACAACCTCCCTGGGCAACCTGTGCCAGTGCCTCACCACCCTCACTGGAAAGAACTTCCTCCTAACACCCAGTCTAAATCTCCCCTCTGCCAGTTTAAACCCATTGCCCCTTGTCCTGTTGTTGCAGGACCTTGTAAATAATCCTTCCCCAACCTTCCTGTAGGCCCCCTTCAGATACTGAAAGGCTACTCTAAGATCTCCTCAAAGCCTTCTCTTCTGCAGGCTGAAAAGCCCCAACTCTCTCAGCCTGTTCTCATAGGAGAGCTGCTCCAGCTCTCTGAAACAGCTCTCCTATGAGGACAGGCTGAGAGAATTATTCAGTCACACATAAACAGGTCTATTCTGGGTTTATTTCTGTTAAAGTTTTGTTGGTTGTTTTTTTCCCTAGTCAGTTAGCTGTATCCAGGTTTTAGTAATGCACATTAAAGATGTGAAATCTAGCATATAACCTTAATGGTTTTCCTGTGTAGTATGCAGATGCACTCATACTGCAGAAACTAATTTTAGAGCTACCCTTCAAATCAGTTACTTCTAGAATAGTTAAAACTTACAGAATTTCTTTCTGATGTGGTAAAATCCTGTTAAAATACATTGTATTATTAAAATACACGAGCCAGCATTCTGGACAATGAAATACTGATGTAAGTGACAAACATTAGAACAACTATTATGAGATAGATTAAATGTAGTAAGAGCAGGGAAGCAGATTTCCGTTTTCTGTTGTAATGAATGCAAGTGTTCATTCACTTACAGCTGTAGCGTTAACACACAGCTTCTGGACTGTGAATTTGGAAGGATGTGCATATTAAATGAGGTCAAACCTGCAAGGCTGAATTATTCCCCTGGTGCCCATTACTGTTTCTACAGAAATCCAGATGTTTTAAGTTATGTATTGATACTACTCCTTGTGCAAGATATCCTTTGGATATCTTGCTCCACTATCATATTAATGCATAACTCTGTTGTTTGTAGTTAGGTTGTACTTTTTTATTACCAATTCTTAAGTTTTGGAGGGTCACCATCACTTTTACCAAGTGTATGTGAGAAAAGCATGTTATTGTATCACAGTATCACAGTATCACAGTATCGCAAGGGTTGGAAGAGACCTCAGAGATCATCAAGTCCAACCCATCACCACAGCCCTCAAGACTAGACCATGGCACTAAGTGCCATGTCCAAACGTGCCTTGAACGCCTCCAGGGACGGTGACTCCACCACCTCCCTGGGCAGCCCATTCCAGTGACAAATTACTCTCTCAGTGAAGAGCTTCCTCCTCACCTCCAGCCTAAACTTGCCTTGGCGCAGCCTGAGACTGTGTCCTCTTGTTCTGTCACTGGTTGCCTGAGAGAAGAAGGTAACCTCCTCCTGGCCACAACCACCCTTCAGGTAGTTGTAGACAGCAATAAGGTCCCCCCTGAGCCTCCTCTTCTCCAGGCTAAACAGTCCCAGCTCCCTCAGCCTCTCCTCATAGGGCTTGTGCTCCAGGCCTCTCACCAGCCTCGTTGCCCTTCTCTGGACACGTTCAAGCACCTCAATGTCCTTCCTAAATTGAGGGGCCCAGAACTGGACACAGTACTCGAGGTGTGGCCTGACCAGTGCAGAGTACAAGGGGAGAATGACCTCCCTGCTCCTGCTGGCCACACTATTCCTGATGCAGGCCAGGATGCCATTGGCCTTCTTGGCCACCTGGGCACACTGCTGGCTCATGTTCAGGCGGGTGTCAATCAGCACCCCCAGATCTCTCTCTGTTTGGCTGCTCTCCAGCCACTCCGACCCCAGCCTGTAGCTCTGCATGGGGTTGTTGTGGCCAAAGTGCAGCACCCGGCACTTGGACTTGTTGAATGCCATCCCGTTGGACTCTGCCCATCTGTCCAGGCGGTCTAGGTCCTGCTGCAGAGCCCTTCTGCCCTCCAACCCAGCAACATCAGCCCCCAGCTTGGTGTCATCTGCGAACTTGCTGATGACTGACTCAATGCCCTCGTCCAGATCATCAATGAAGATGTTAAAGAGGATGGGGCCCAGCACTGATCCCTGGGGCACTCCACTAGTGACTGGCCTCCAGCTGGATGTGGCACCATTCACCACCATTGTCTCACAGACATCTTAATGTGATTCCTCACTTCTAGTTTTTGGCAGCTGGAGTCCTCTCTGAACTGTTAAGATTTTTGACTAAGATGTATCCATAGTTACATTTTCACATCTATACTGTGTTTACTGCATCAAATTTATCTAAAAGTATTTTCCATAGAAGTATCCAATTTTGATTTAAAGTTGTAAGGAGGGGATAAACTCATTCTTTTCTTTGATATTTTGATCCAGTCAGTAGTGACACTGCACGTGAACATCTGTTCTGTTAAAGACCCTTTAAAATGCAGCAATTATACAATCATAGAATGATAGAATGGTAAGGTTGGAAGGGACCTCAAGGATCATCTAGTTCCAACCCCCTGCCATAGGCAGGGACACCTCTCACTAGTACAGGTCACTCAAGGCCTCGTCCAACCTGGCTTTGAACATCTCCAGGAAAGGAGCAGCCACAACCTCCCTGGGCAACCTGTGCCAGTGCCTCATCACCCTCACTGCAAAGAACTTCCTCCTGACATCTGGTTTAAATCTTCCCTCTGCCAGTTTAAACCCATTGTCCCTTGTCCTGTCATTACAAGACCTTGTCAATAGTCCCTCCTCAGTCTTCCTGTAGTCCCCCTTCAGATACTGGAAGACTAAGGTCTCCTTGAAGCCTCCTCTTCTCCAGGCTGCAGAGCCCCAACTCTCTCAACCTGTCTTCATATCAGAACTGCTCCAGCCCTCTGATCATCTTTGTGGCTCTCCTCTGGACCCGCTCCAATATTTCCACATTCTTCCTGTGCCTGGGGCTCCAGAACTGCACACAGGACTCCAGGTGGGGTCTGATGAGAGCAGAGTAAAGGGTAAATTACATCATTATGTCATTCTCAGTAGCAGTTTTGGTAAGATAAACATCTCTGTAAGTGCCTTACTGTAAAACATTTTATTCTGTGATCAGACAGTTTTACTGCTGTAAGTGATGTAGCATTTTCTAAGTCATCATAGTTCTATATATAGAAGCCAGATTTTCTGTACTTCTATTGCATTCTTATTAGCACATATTTGTATATATCTGGGCTTTTTCCTCAACCCGCCTGTGATACTTGTTAGCGTACCTTGTATTGCAATGTTTCCTTCCATGATTGAGTGCCATGAGGAATGACTGCACTTCTTCATTCTCCACAGTGGCATCTAGCATTTTTGGGGTGTTTGTTTGTTTTTATTTTAACCAAGAACTATTAAGCCTTTTAAGAACACAGTGGCTGCATGAGCTTGTGGAAGACTGATTGTGAGCTTTGTGTGTTCAGGGTGAATGGCTTCCTTTCACTGCCGCTGGGGGCATCATCCATTCCTGATATGAGAAATGTGTAGTGAACTTGCATTCATAGACTCATAGAATAGAGTCATAGAATCAACCAGGTTGGAAAAGACCTCCAAGATCATCCAGTCCAACCTATCCAATCAACTAGACCATGGCACTAAGTGCCCCATCCAGGCTTCAGCACCTCCAGGGACAGTGACTCCACCACCTCCCTGGGCAGCCCATTCCAATGCCAATCACTCTCTCTGTCAAGAACTTCCTCCTAATATCCAGCCTATACCTTCCCTGGCACAACTTGAGACTGTGTCCCCTTGTTCTGTTATTGGTTGCCTGGGAGAAGAGGCTGACCCCCACCTGGCTGCAACCTCTTTTCAGGTAGTTGTAGACAGCAATGAGGTCTGTCCTGAGCCTCCTCTTCTGCAGGCTGCACACCCCCAGCTCCCTTAGCCTCTCCTCACAGGGCTGTGCTCCAGGTCCCTCACCAGCTTTGCCACCCTTCTCTGGACACCTTCCAGTACTTCAACATCTCTCTTGAATTAAAGGGTCCAGAACTGGACACAGGACTCAAGGTGTGGCTTGACCAGTGCTGAGTTCAGGGGCAGAATAACCTCCCTTGTCCTGCTGGCCACATTGTTCCTGATCCAGGCCAGGATGCCATTGGCTCTCCTGGCCACCTGGGCATACGGCTGGCTCATGTTCAACTACTATCTACCAGTACCCTTAGGTCCCTTTCTGCCTGGCTGTTCTCCAACCACTTTGTCCTAGGCCTGTAGCACTGCTTGGGGTTGTTTTTCCATCTGTCCTCTTCCAATCAGGAGAATTTAATGTTTTTCCTCCAGTATTTCCAATAGATGTTCCAATCTTACCATCCTCGTAGCCCTCCACTGGGCTTTGTCTAATCTTGAACTGGGGAGCCCAGAATTGGACACAATACTCCAGATCTGGTCTCAGCAGTGTACAGTAGAGGGGGAGGAGAACCTCCCTTAATCTATGGGGCACACTCTTAGTGCATGCCAGGATACCTTTGACCTTCTTGATTAAAAGAGCACATTGCTGTTCTGTGGGTAACTTACTGCCCACCAGGACTCTGTGGTCCTTCTCCATGGAGCTGCTTTCCAGCAGGTCAGCCTCTAATCTGTACTGAGATACATTCCTCCCAACTCTAGTCATGTAGATTTTATGAGTATAAACACAGTGTAAAATTTGTTCAGTCCGTGGAAAGAAGTAGACAGAGCTGTTAGATCTGTGGGCAAATGCTTAGTCCCTGTTTGGAGGTTGAGATGATCAAATAGACTGTTGTAAACTACTGGATATGGCATAAAAAATAGGCATTTGTGATTAATGACAGTGTGTGATACTGAAAAATGGCAAATGAGAGATGGTCAGGTTTCGAAGATACTTATGGGGGAGTTATGTGAGAAGTGGTTGAATATCACAGGTAATTGGAGGGAGGCACTGAAGACAATTAGGGGAGCAGAGTCTTGTCAGAGTGGTAGTACACAGGTAACTGTACAGTTGTGACTGGCTAGGTGATGGCATCAGATGTTCTAAGTTTGCATATGAGTGTAGCAAAACAGGGATCAAAAACTAGGGTTTGTGTGAGAGGAGACTGGAGGTAGTCTCAGAAGTGGTGAAGAGGAAAGCAAAGAAATGGCTGAAGGGATATGAAGCCGTGCAATTCATGTGGATGGGGGTCAGCCCTGCACCGAGTCACTGCAACCAATGCAGAAGGGTAAACCAAAACCTAATTCTGACTGTGTACCACAAGTGAAACTTCTGTGATAAGGAGTGCTGGATCAAGGGAGCATCCTGTGTTTAATTTTTATTTCTCACATATATTTCTGACTTTTTAGTGATAATTTCCCTCTGCAAATTTGGCCCATTGAATTCTGATTTGTTATGTGACTGGAAGAGGTCTGCCTGTGAACAGTTGTGCATCTGTTGGTTTTGCATGGTAAAGTGCTGCTCTCCCTTTTAAATGCCTATTACAAGTTTTTCTCCGTAGAATATATTCAGTATACGTCAAATATATTCATCTAATTCCCATTCATTTACACTTTGTTTTATTGAAATGAAAGTGTAGCCTCTGCCCTTAACTATTGCCCATCTTCCTTTTAACAGTCTAAATGAAAGACATGTATGCATACATCATAGTCAATTAAGAAGCCTGCCTTTTGTAGACGAGTATTAATGACTTCTATTTATTAATTTACAAAGCTATTCTAATTCCTTTGGGAAAATACCATCTTTTACTTTCATTACAGTCTTGCTAGATCCCTTTATCTTCTGACAGCTTAAATCTCCAAGGAGAACATTGTATAACAGAGTAATATTTGCCTGTAAAACATTTTCATTGTAATTTCCTTCTGGAGCTTCTGATGTTCCTTATTCACTTGTCATATGCAAGAGGGTTTAAAAACAATAAGGATCATCAGGTAACTGATACAGCTCTTTCTAAATTCATTTTAAACCTTTAGGTTATTTATAGTTGGCTGTACCTCAAGAGTCCTATTCATACAAAGAATGATTGTTTTGTAAGGAACAAAGCTTAGACGGTGCATGTATGTTTCTACTTTGCACATCTAGTGAGAATTCTTGAGAAATCAAAACCATAGACCATTTATCTTTGCAAAGGTTAGTGAATACTTTTTAGTAACTAAAAAAAATGCTTCTCTGACATCTTTGACTTCTGACATATTATTTATGTTAAAAAGTGACTGTGGTTTGGTTGTTCATAGAGATTTGCTTTATTTTTTCACTTAATATAAATCTCAGAGAATAGATAATTACTATGAAAGCCAAACAGGAGGAAACAATCTGGTGTTATACAGGATATATGTGTACAGGAACGCTTGAATTTGCTCGGATTTGGTTGCACAATGTTGGCAGTTGATTTAAAAGGTTGATGGAAAGCTCAACATGAGCCTGCAGTGTGCACACACAGCCCAGACAGAAACCGAGTCCTGGGCTGCATCAAGAGCAGTGTGGGCAGCAGGGCAAGGGAGGGGATTCTGCCCATTTACTCTGCTCTCATCAGACCTCATCTGGAGTACTGTGTAGAGTTCTGGAGCCCCAGCACAGGAAGGTCATGGAACTGTTAGAGTGGATCCAGAGAAGGGCGACAAAGATGATGAGAGGGCTGCAGCAGCTCTGCTGTGAGGACAGGTTATGAGAGATGGGGCTCTTCAGCCTGGAGAAGAGAAGGCTTTGAAGAGACCTTGTAGTAGCCTACCAGTATCTGAAGGGACCCTACAGGAAGGCTGGGGAGGGACTGTTTACAAGGCCTTGTAATGACAGGACAAGGGGCAATGGGTTTAAACTGGTAGAGGGGAGATTTAGACTGGATGTTAGGAGGAAGTTCTTTGCAGTGAGGGTGGTGAGGCACTGGCACAGGTTGCCCAGGGAGGTTGTGGATGCTCCCTCCCTGGAGGTGTTCAAGGCCAGGTTGCATGAGGCCTTGAGTGACCTGTACTAGTGGGAGATGTCCCTGCCTATGGCAGGGTATTGGAACTAGATGATTTTTGAGGTCACTTCCAACCTTACCATTCTATGATTCTATGATCATACACACAAATCCCACCTGTTTACCTTAGATTTTCCCTTTGAGACAAGGCTTTTCAGTGTTTCTGTGGATTTCTGTTTGGTTTTGTTTGTTTGTTTGTTTGTTTTGTCTCTTTCAACCCCTAATTATTAAGCAAAGTGTATTTTAGCTCAAAGTTTCATTGTTTAGAAGTCACATCAGTTGTTTCCACAGCAGATTAATGAGACCATTTTCAATATCTCTATTGAACATTTTTCCCTGAGATGATAGTTGGATTTGCACAGTGTAAGAAAGCAGTGCTTAAAAATGAGCTGACAGTGACAATTGGGAGTTCTCTTGTTAGCTCCAGATTCATCTTAGTTTGTCCCAGGTTTTATAGGTTAAAATACAGTAATTCATGTTAAAATATCATACTATAAGATAGTAATTAATATTAAAAAATCATACTTCTAACAGAAGTTCATATTTCTAACAGAAGATACAAGTGTAAGTGATTCTGCATGTTAATGGAAATCTGCTCAATGAAGTCTGACAAGTTACATTTATTACAATCTTTTCCAGTTACTGTGGGAATTAATTTGGACTGAGAGACAGGATTTCTGAAGCCAGTGATAGTGTGACCAAGCTACTGTAACATGAGACAGAAAATAATGCAGCTTTGAAAAAAGTATTTCAGGAGAATAAGTGGGGGGGGGAGGGGTGTGTGGAGGAGTGGGAGGTGTCAGATTGTAGTTGAAAATAATTTGAAATATGCTAAAAATTTGAGGATTTTTCGGTGCTGAATCAGAAGAAATCAGAAGAAAGGGGAAGAAATAGGGTTTAGTCAATAGGAGCTTGAGGAGTCTTAAGGAAATCAAGGTCAGAACTGAAAAAAATGGCTGATTTCAATGCACTTGTCTACTGTTTGGCAATTCATTACAGTATTTTTCAGTGATTTATAAGATACTCCTGTTATGGAAAGCTGGCTGCTATTACCAGTTAATGAATGATCAAGTGCTGATATATGAGGCTTCTGCTGTGAGGACAGGCTGAGAGAGTTGGGGCTCTGCAGCCTGGAGAAGAGAAGGCTTTGAGGAGACCTGATAGTAGCCTTCCAGTATCTGAAGAGGGCCTACAGGAAGGGCTGGGAGGGACTATTGACAAGGTCTTGCAATGACAGGACAAGGGGCAGTGGGTTTAAACTGGCAGAGGGGAGATTGAAACTTGATGTTAGGAGGAAGTTCTTTGCAGTGAGGGTGGTGAGACACTGGCACAGGTTGCCCAGGGAGGTTGTGGCTGCTCCCTCCCTGGATGTGTTTCAGGCCAGGTTGGCTGAGGCCTTGAGTGAGCTGTACTAGTGGGAGTTGTCCCTGCCTATGGCAGGGGGTTGGAACTGGATGATCTTTGAGGTGCCTTCCAACTTTATTATTCTATAATTCTATGATTCTCTATATTTTAAAACCACATAAAATAACATGTAAGAAATAATTCTTCATGTCTCTGTACTGAATCGAGTACTGTGGCTTTGTGACAGAACTACCACTGAGAGTATATATATATAAAATCTGTCATTTCTAAGTGTAAAATGCCTTTTTATTTGCAGAATGATTTTGTGTTTTCAACCTTTTAATTTGAAAAGTTAGTCTGTTCTTTTAATATGAGAGCAGAGGTTATAGCTGGCCTGAGGGAATTCATTTAAGACAGCTTATTGTAAGCAGCCTTGCATCAAACATCGTATGGTGATAACCAGTGCAATGCAGAACACTTAGGAAAAAAAAAAACAAACCACAAGCCAAAAAAACAATACTGTGCTACTACAATGAGTAGCACATGCTAACACTCTCCTGTTCCATGTTAATTTTGTATTGCTTCCCTAGACTGTTGATTTTTTTTTAATTTTTTTTTTGTTTTAGTTTGGGTTTTTACTGTTGGGGTTTTGTTTTTGCAGGTAAATACAAAAAGAATGTGTGTCCTTGAATAATGTGTTGTAAAGCTTTACATAATTGTATGAAGGGTATGTATAAGAACAAGTTGACTCCATAATAGCCTTCACTCACATTGTTTTTCAGCTTGTTCAAGGCTAATACAATTTCTGTTATATAGGGAGTCGAATGTCATACTTCTGAGCTTAGATAGCTTTCTGTGTATTTAGGGACTGCCACAGTCTTTTCCATTCAATTTGTAGCTTACAGATATTTTTCATCTGAGAATGGATTTACTGAGCAAATTAGTAGACATTGTACTAAAGAATAGACTTAGTAATTACAGAGGTGAGTCGTAGAATCATAGAATCAAAGAATAGTAAGGTTGGAAGGGACCTCAAGGATCAGCTAGTTCCATCTCCCTGCCATAGGCAGGGACACCTCCCACTAGTACAGGTCACTCAAGGCCTTGTCCAACCTGGCCTTGAATACTTCCAGAGTGGGAGCAGTCACAACCTCCCTGGGCAACCTGTATCAGTGTCTCACCACCCTCACTGGAAAGAACTTCCTCCTAACATCCAATTTAAATTTCCCCTCTGCCAGTTTAAACCCATTGCCCCTTGTCCTATCATTACAAGACCTTGTCAATAGTCCCTCCCCAGCCTTCCCGTAGTCCCCCTTCAGATACTGGAAGGCTACTCTAAGGTCTCCTGGAAGCCTTCTCTTCTCCAGGCTGAAGAGCCCCAACTCTTCTCAGCTTGTCCTCATAGCAGAGCTGCTGCAGCCCTCTATTATTTCTGTGGTGTCCTCTGGACCTACTCCAACAGTTCCATGTCCTTCCTGTGCTGGGGGCTCCAGAACTGCACACAGTACTCCAGGTGGACTCTGACAAGAGCAGAGTAAAGGGGCAGAATCCCCTCCCTTGCCCTGCTATCCACAGTGCTCTTGATGCAGCCCAGGACTCGGTTGCTGTCTGGGCTGCATGTACACACTGCAGGCTCATGTTGAGCTTTTTGTCAACCCATAGTGCATTTATTGTTTTCATGTAATTTGCAGTTAATACTGAAACATAATACTCAGAAAATACTAATGGCCCGGAAGAAAGTGTAACCAAATATGGTGAAGGTGATGAAATAGTGTTTGCATTCACAAATTAATCCAGTTAATAATAAGTTACTGGACAAGGGGATTTTAATGAGCTATGTTTACATTGTTAAAAAACCCAACCAACCCTAATAAAGCAAATTAAAATTTGCCAACCATAAAAAACCTTTTTTAACTTGGGATGAGATTAGAAGGAAAAAAGTATGAATGAAGTTAGTTGAGTCATGTAATGCAACCCCCGTCTTTGTCAATACTAGATGCAGAATGAGTGATGACTTAAATGTCTTGATTATTTTCTTTGTACTTGAGATATTGAGACAAGGTTTTACTGTCATCTGCACAGAGTAATGTCTACCTGATTGATCTCTTGTTTTAGTTCTGTATGTTTTTGACAATGGTTGAAGCATAGATTTCTGTCACTTAAACACTGCAGGGAAAACATGGAACTTAGCAGGAGAGCATGTCAAGTACCTGAATTATATCCATTTCACCTCTCAACCTTGAACTTCCAATTTCATAGAATCATAGAATGGTAAGGTTGGAAGGGACCTCAAGGATCATCTAGTTCCAGCCCTCTGCCATAGGCAGGGACACCTCCTGCCTAGTACAGGTTACTCAAGGCCTCCTCCAACCTGGACAAATTTAATTCTAAGCTTTGTGATTTGCACCAAAACTTGGACATAGCCAACACAGAAGAAATGTGATTCCTTGTATTGTAAATTAGATTTCTGACATTGATAACTTAGGTTACCTAGCTGTATAGACTTCATCTTAACATGGTTATTATTATATGCACATCTAAAATTTTCTCATAGATTACCAATATTAGACACAACTTCTAAGAAGTTACATTTCACCAGTTTTGTCAGGGCTTGCTGTAGTTGTTATTGTTATAGACTCACAGAACCATTTGGGTTGTAAAAGACCTCTGAGATCATCAAGTACAACCACTGACCTAATATGACCGTGGCCAGTGCCATGTCTACACATGTTTTGAACACCTCCAGAGACAGTGACTCCAGCACCTTCCTGGCTGACCTATTCCAATTCCTGACCACTCTTTCAGTAAAGAAATTTTTTTTCCCAATATCCAATCTAAAACTCCCCTGGTGCAATTTGTGTTAATTTCCTGTTGTTTTGTCACTTGATACTAGGGAGAGGAAACCGATACCTACTTCACTACAGCCTCCTTTCAGTTCGTTGTAGACAGCAGTGCAGTCTGCTCTCAGCCTCCCTTTCTCCAGGCTGAACACCCTCAGTTCCCTCAGCCATTCATCATAAGACTTGTTCTTCAGACCTTTAACCAACCTGGAAAAGAGGAGACTCAGGGCAGACCTCTTTGCTATCTACAACTACCTAAAAGGAGGTTGTAGCCAGGTGGGGGTCAGTCTCTTCTCTCAGGCAACCAGCAACAGAACAAGGGGACACAGTCTGAAGTTGTGCCAGGGAAGGTATAGGCTGGGTGTTAGGAGGAAGTTCTTGACAGAGAGAGTGACTGGCATTGGAATGGGCTGCCCAGGGAGGTGGTGGAGTCGCCGTCCCTGGAGGTGTTGAAGACTGGATGAGGCACTTAGTGCCATGGTCTAGTTGTTTGGCTAGGGCTGGGTGCTAGGTTGGACTGGATGACCTTGGAGGTCTCTTCCAACCTGGTTGATTCTATGATTCTGTGACTGCTTGTAAATAATGGAAAGTGGGTTGGTGAGCACTTCCACCAGCTCCCTTGGTACCCTTGCATGTATGCCATCTGGCTTCATAGAATTGTGTATACCTAAGTGATGCTACATGTCACTAAACAACTTTTCTGGGATTACGGGGGCTTCATTCTGCTCTCTCTCCCTGTCTTTCAGCTCAGCAGGCTCGGTGTCCAATGAACAACTGCTCTTACTACTAAAGACTCAGACAAAAAATGTATTGAGTACCTCAGCCTTTTCCTCATCATTTACAGCTATGTCCTAAATGGGCAACATCACCTTCCTATCATCTTAAAAAGAATGATTTCTTTCTTTACCTGGAATAAAAGTAGTTTCAGTTCATTTTGTAGCCTGATTCGTATAACTTCTAAGAACTCTTAAATTAATTTTGCAAGCTTATATCAAATTATACCTCAAAACAAAGAGCAGAGAAAAAAGAAACAAACAAACAAACAAACAAAAACAAAAAACAAAAAAAAAAAACCCCAAACACCAACAAACCAACCAGGAAACAATCTGGGCATCTATCTGTTACGTGAAAAGCAATGAGATACAATTCCATTCCAGAGTATGTAAGATTTCAGGTATGTGGAAAGCATTTTGGAAGTATTTTGAAGAGGCTGAAGTATCTATTAATCTGGAAGATTTATAGAAGGAGCTTTTAAAAGCCAGTGGTAATCTAGCATTAATAGCTGCAATGTACTTGGCATCAAATTTCACCTAGTAATTTTTGCTTTGACACTTGGAACCTTTTTTGTGATCTATAGCACATCTTACAATGTTTTCCTTTCTTGAATGAGAAACTTCAAATGATGAAGGATTTCTGCTGTTCTTTAGGTAAGTTACTTCAGTGATTAATATCCTTAGTATTGAAAAACATGTACCTTGTTTGTGATAGAATATAGCCTCCGTTCACTCATTCTTTTTTTTTTTTGCCACTTAATGTCATGCATCTCTTACCCATGTAGGTCAGAATAAGAGATTTCCTAAGCGTAGAATCATAGAATGGTAAGGTTGGAAGGGACCTCAAAAATCATCTAGGTGCACCCTCCCGCCACAGGCAGGGACACCTCCCACTAGTACAGGTCACTCAAGGCCTTGTCCAACCTGGCCTTGAACACCTCCAGGGAGGGAGCAGCCACGACCTCCCTGGGCAACCTGTGCCAATGTCTCACCACCCTCACTGCAAAGAACTTCCTCCTAACATCCAGTCTAAATCTCCCCTCTGCCAGTTTAAACCCATTGCCCCTCATCCTGTCATTACAAGACCTTGTAAATAGTCCCTCCCCAGCCTTCCTGTAGGCCCCCTTCAGATACTGGAAGGCTACTACAAGATTTCTTCAAAGCCTTCTCTTCTCCAGTCTGAAGAACCCCAACTCTCTTCAGCCTGTCCTCATAGCAGAGCTGCTCCAGCCCTCTGAGCATCCTCGTGGCCCTCCTCTGGATCTGCTCCAACAGTTCCATGTCCTTCCTGTGCTGGAGGCTCCAGAACTGCACACAATATTCCAGATTGGGTCTGACAAGAGCAGAGTAAAGGGGCAGAATCCCCTCCCTTGCCTTGCTGACCACACTGCTTTTCTTGCAGTCCAGGACTTGGTTGCTGTCTGGGCTGCACTTACACACTGCAGGCTTATGTTGAGCTTTTCATCAACCCAGACCCCCAGGTCCTTTTCCTCAGGGCTGTTCTCCAGCCATTCACCACTCAGGCATGTTTTTGCCTGGAAAAATTTTGCAGGCAGTTTTGAAGATTCTCTAGTTTAACCACAGTTTTAAGGTGTTTGGAATTCAAGATACGAAATATATACGAAATATGTATTTAAGCAGGTGGATGGCAATGGATTGAAGAAATGTCCACCATGTGGTAAGACAGGAGAACAGGAATGAGGATGGTGTCAGGCACACAGTCCACAGGGAGAGAGAGAGAGAGCAACAAGAAGTTCCTGTGTTTATATAGGGGGTCCAGACAGGAAGTGGGAGTGGACTAAACGCTACACCTGAGGTTGAGCAGATATGGGGTCAAGTTCTGACCACTCCCCCCACCCAGGAGGGTTAACACTTTACATTGCTATTTTCTGAATATTTTCTAACTTTCTTGCATTCTGCTTAAAAAGATAATGGAAGGTTTTATACTGGTTTCGCTGGTTTTGTGTATGGGTTCATCAGTTCTGATTTGACATGCTCCCAAAGACTGGGTTATCCTTTATAGCTTCACTATGATAAAACCAGTCTGAGCTCAGCTCTCTGTATGCCAGTGTTTCCCAGTCCCTCATTACCAGTTTAGTTCAAACTACTGCAATACTTGTCTTATATTTCTCTGATCCTGCATTTGACAGCTATAGTTTGTCTTAAACTGTGCAAATAAATGCATATGATGAAAAAATCCAGATTTATCTGAATGATTTGCCTCACCACATCATTATTTGTATAGCCACCAATTTTACACCATCTGCAGTTTTGATTAACAGCGATTTTATCTTTCATTCTAATAAATGCAGTTAGTCATAATGCAGTAAGAGAACCTTGAGAACCTAGTTAATCTTAGTGATCCAGCAGGAATATTTACTCTTTACTTCAAATAGTACTTGTTAATCTTAATGATACAACAGGATATTTACTCTTTTTTTTTTTTTTTTTAAACTTCAAATAGTACTTGTTCTTAATTATTAATACAAAGAATTTAGGTACTCATCTCATTTACCTTGATCCACTAAAAGATCTTGCAGTCTCATTAAAATATAGAAACCTTGCCAACAAGACAAATTTTCCACAAAGTCATGTTTCTTGGAATTAATTACTTGTGCTTTTTATTCTGAACCTTTTCAGAATGTTCTGGTTTCATTTTCCCAGAAATAATACATCATTACGCCCGTGATCAATATTAGAGGGAGTTATACAAGGGAACTCTTAAAAAAAAAACATTTTAAAACATTTATGGTTATAATCACAATGTAGAGTGGGTTTTTTTAAAAAAAAATCTTTCCAAATGTGCTGGTTTGAGGCTAATTGGAATATTTTAATAGAGAAAATTACACTATAGGCTGTGAAAGGAAAAACATGGTGATGTCTACTGCACTCATAGGCTTGCTGGAGAATTGTTTGGGAACAATAACTAAAATATATAGATAAGGTCAATCTCTCTCTGGCTCTTGCTGGAGCAGGAGCTGCTGGGGGGATCTAGCAGCTTCTGGGCTCTGGCTCCTCTGCTGATTAATCCTCACTAACCACTTTTCTTCTAAACCCCCTGGTCGATCC
>VWZE01000599.1:274754-287566 GCA_013396675.1 Eubucco bourcierii
CCATCCAGAGGGACCTGGACAGGCTGGAGAGGTGGACCCAGGCCAATCTCATGAAATTCAACAAGGTCAAGTGTAAGGTCCTGCACCTAGGTAGGCACAATCCCAAGCACCAATCCAGGATGAGTGGTGAATGGCTAAGAGCAGCCCTGAGGAAAAGGACCTTGGAGTCTGGGTTGATGAAAAGCTCAACATGAGCCTGCAGTGTGCACATGCAGCCCAGACAGCAACCGAGTCCTGGGCTGCATCAAGAGCAGTGTGGGCAGCAGGGCAAGGGAGGGGATTCTGCCCCTTTATTCTGCCCTCACAAGACTCCACCTGGAGTACTGTGTGCAGTTCTGGATCCCCCAGCATAGGGAAAGACATGGAAGTGTTGAAGCGGGTCCAGAGGAGGGCCATGAAGATGTTCAGAGGGCTGGAGCAGCTCTCCTGTGAGGACAGGCTGAGAGAGTTGGGGCTTTTCAGCCTGGAGAAGAGACGGTTTCAAGGAGACCTTAGAGTAACCTTCCAGTATCTGAAGGGGGCCTACAGGAAGGCTGGGGAGGGTCTATTTCCAAGGTCTTGTAATGATAGGACAAGGGGCAATGGGTTTAAACTGGCAGAGGGGAGATTAGACTGGATGTTAGGAGGAAGTTCTTTGCAGTGAGGGTGGTGAGACACTGGCACAGGTTGCCCAGGGAGGTTGTGGCTGCTCCTTCCCTGAAGGGGTTGAAGGCCAGGCTGACCTTGAGTGACCTGTACTAGTGGGATGTGTCCCTGCCTGTGGTCCTGCCTTGAGGTCCCTTCCAACCTTACCATTCTATGATTCTGTAATTAGCAAGTACTGAATTTTGCATCTTACAAGTACCTTTACCTGCTTGGTAATACAATATTTGAGGTAGAAGTGTAGTTAGAATTTAGATTGACAGGAAATGGGCTTTTTCTAGGGCATTTAAATTTTTTAATCAGCCCACATATGATCTTCTGAGTCATCCTTGTTAATCTACTGGAAATATAAAAAATGCAAATTTGCAACACGTGCCAAAAAAATTGGGAGCAGGTGGTTTCAGGAGAAAAATTTGCAAGTTCTTTGCTTTCATTTCCACGTCAGGAAATGCAGTAAATCTGACACCCAGTGATGCTTTATTTTTTCCATTGGTACTGAAGTGTTTTAAAAGATTCCTATCAGATGGCACCATTGCCTGAAGTGTTAGTATGAATTCTCATGAGATTTGTATCTTTTCATGTTCCTTGTAATAGTCCTTGTATCATTTCAGTTTCCTTAGCTGGCAGCAGCTAAGAGTTATGGGCACTTAAAGCTGATATACTCTACACAAAATTTCACATAGATGGGAAAATGCTAAGAACTAACCTAGCTGCAAAAGCATTTCCTGAATTTCATCTGAAGCTTTTCGTTCTTAACATTATTTTTGGAGGTGCACTCTTGATGTCAACAGAAGCTGTTTGTCCTGGTAATGATTAGATTTTTATGATACAAGATCAAAGGATCCATATAGTTCATTCTCTGGTTTTAGCTAAAAGTTGATATTTTGAAGATTGTGTTGGTTGGAAATGACCTCTAAGACCATCGAGTTCATCTTACTACAGATTTTTGAGGCACCAATTACAGTGTAATTTAATTTGCTTGCTCTCGAGGATCTTCCCTTAAGCATATATGCTCTTCTGGAACTCAAGCATTGCACTTTAGATTCAGCTGAGGTTTGAGGTGAAAGAAATTGTTAAAGCAATCCAAAACTCACAGTTCAGGCAGCTGTATCCTCTTTTTATCATCTTAATGGGTACTGTGCAGCAGTAACTTTTAGATAGTTGGTGAGACACTGGAACAGGTTGCCCAGGGAGGTTGTGGCTGCTCCCTCCCTGGAGGTGTTCAAGGCCAGGTTGGATGAGGCCTTGAGTGACCTGTTCTAGTGGGAGGTGTCCCTGCCTATGGCAGGAGGTTGGAACTGGATGATCTTTGAGGTCCCTTCCAACCTTACCATTATATGGTCCTATAGCTTTCTTCTTTTGGAATATATCTTGAGGAAATAAATTGTCACTTCTTACATTACAATGTGGCTCTTCTCTTCATATTTTTTGAGGTCCGTTACCAGCAGGGCTTTGAATAATGAAATAAATAAGGGACACTCATAAAGTGTTCTGTTCTTTGTCCTTTCACACAAGCACGTGAGGTTGTTAGGAAGAGACAGTGGAAAACTCTAATCATGTTAGAATCCACATGAGAAGGTAAATAGTAATTTATCAGAACAGTAGCTCCCTAAAGACATAATTAGTGTTGAGATCACAGTAAATCAATTGCTGTCAGTTACTGACAAAGATAATTGCTCTCAACTGGGAGCTCAGGGAAAAGGTTTACTGTATTTACATGCTCTTCCTGGTGTTAAAGAGACCTCTGTTGTGTGCTCATTAACTTAAGAAATGTTAAGGACTCTGTCTTCACATGGCAGCTCTTTAAACGGAAGTAATGACTAAATCTTTAGCTTAAAACTTGGCTTATGCAGTTCTTTAGGAAAAGAACTTGTGTTAAGAAGCTTATACATGAGGAAGATAGATTACTTCTCACTTGGCAGGACTTAACAAAGTTAATTTTTAATTCCTGTTGGCAGTCTTGTTTTCTCATTTGTGTCATAAACTGAGGTTTTTCAGTGCTATGTGAAAGAAAACAAATACAAGGATTTAGCCTGTAGAAGATAAAAGTTTTCAAGTGAATTAAAAATCAATTAGGGGGATTTATGCTGTTTCATGTCACTCTTGTCTGACTACAGTTCGTTCTCGAGCAGCAAAAGCAAACTTTGAAACCAATAAGATCTTTTCAGCAGTGACTGCAGGAAAATAGTGACATCTTATAGGACTTTGATGTTAGAGGAATTTGTTGTACAAAATATCTGGGAAGTTCTTTGATCCACTTAAAAAAAATTCCAAAGACAGTTAGGAGCACTGGATGTCATACAAATATTAGTGTTCTCATTTCCTTCCTCTGTGCTTTTTCTTCTTTGTTCCACACGGTTTCTGAATTTTGTGAGGTTGGAGTTTTAGGAAATTAAAACAAAACAAAAGCTCTGTGTATAGCAGATGACTAAAACGAGGGGGAAAAAAACCTGACCTAGGAATCTCATTTTATTTTACTTATTGCTCTATTCATTGTGATTGAGGGCAGAATTAAAAAGAGAACCAAGAAAGGTGTCAATCCAAACCAGCAAACAATTACAAATTTGTAATTTGAAAACATAATCCTTATTTGGTGGAAGGATACAATTAAAAGTAACTTTTAATATCTTTCCTTTTTGTGATCCTTGAAACTTTCAGTGGCTGTACAAATGCTTAATCTGGATTGTAGGGCTGGTTTGCATCTGTGATTTTAAATTAGGCTGTGTCTTCAGAGTTTCCTTGATGTTAGAGGTAGTACATTTATTGGTTTAGATTTGACCTTTGAGAAATGATTTAAGAATATGACTATCTCTGCATGAATTAAATTCTCATTTAATTAATAATAACTTTTTAACACTTGGTGGTATTTTTTGTTAGTTTAAGTGACTGTTGTGGGACAGTATTAGTCTTTTATGGAGTTTCTTATCTTCATTATAAATAGATTAGGTTACAAATATGTGCGAAAACCCAGATTTTTCAAAGACCTTTTTTTTGCCATCAGTCTCTGTGAGCCCTGAGTTGTTACAAATGAAATAGTGATTGTAAAAATCTGATTGCTTTGTAAGGGTGAACCTCCTAGAGCATGATTGTGGATTGCTTCTGTGCTGAGAGCAGCTGAGGAGCCTTCCAGGGATGCATAGGAAGTTCCATATAAACATGAGGAAAAAAATTTTCACTGTGAGGGTGACTGGAACAGTCTGCCCAGGGGGCTTGTGGAGTTTCCCTCTCTGGAGATATTCACAACCTACCTGGTTGCCTTCCTGTGTGATCTGGTATAGGTGATTCTGCTCTGGCAGGGGTGTTGGACTGGATGATCTTTTGAGGTCACTTCCAGCCCCTAACATTCTGTGATTCCTGTGATGCAAGGAAGGAAATACTGAGGAAGCAATGAGTATACAGAGAGGGCAGGAAACAAGCAGATATTTGTTCTGGTGAAAAAAAAGACAACAACAAAAAAAGACTTTTCTTGAACTGTTGTGGTAGCAGGCCTTTCTTACCACTTATTTCCTGCTGATTTTTCTTCCTGAAGAGCTAGTCTGTTTTAAAAAGTACACTGTTGTATTAGAAGAGAGGTTCTGAGATTCAAACCCTTTCAGGCTTTATGGAAGAAGTACTGGCAAACTGGTCTTAAAACTCTTAACTAACCATGGTGTGTCTCAGTTCCCTGGAAGTCAGGTGTAATCTGTCTGCTGGCACACTGTGCTTCATCTGTTGTGCTGTAAAATTCCTCATCATGCAAAGAGATTTACACCATGCTGTTGCAAAGCTGCCTGGAAATACTGTGTTTCTCCTAGTAAATTTTCACCATTGTCTGTTATTGACAAGGTCATATATTGAGTTGTGAAGGTTTGGGAGTTCCCTGCCCCCCCACACTTTGTAAAATGACCCAGACTAGAACTCAGTCGGCTGGAAGTTAAGTGATGAAGCTATATTTACAACTCAGCACAATGTACAAGCAAATATATACACTATATACAGGATATTTACAGAAATATACAAGTAAAAGGTAATACAGCAACACAACTCCCCTCCCAGAAATCAGAGACCCCAGGAGGGGCTCCCAACCACCCTTCCACCTTCTCCCCACCCCTGTACCTTACCCCAAGGTTTGCCTTACGTGCAAGGTAAATTAGGAGGATCGGCCAGGAGGGTTAGAAGAAAAGTGGTTAGTGAGGATTAATCAGCAGAGGAGCCAGAGCCCAGAAGCTGCTAGATCGCCCCAGCAGCTCCTGTCCCAGCAAGCGACAGAGAGAGATTGACCTTATCTATATATTTTGGTTAGTGTTCCCAAACAATTCTCCAGCAAGCGTATGAGTGAAGTAGACATCATGATGTTTTCCTTTCACAACCTATAGTGTAATTTTCTCTATTAAAATATTCTAATTAGCCTCAAACCAGCACATGAGTAGTAAATTTGACCGTGCAGTAACGCCAGTATCCTTCCTATTCTGTTCAGATTTGTAACCTTTGTGGTTTTGTTTCCTGATTTCCTTTTTTTCTCAATTTCAAGTCTTCTTCTTTGCCCTTTTGATATATTCTGTGTCACTCTTGGGTAAGCTGAGGATTAATCAAATTCTTTTACACTTATCCATGGCTTTGAGAAACTGTTGCATGCCCTTTGAACTGTATAGCAAGGACTCTTACAGGTCTGATATCTTTACATAACATTAAATAAATCCAAGTGTTCAAATCTTTGTTATCTTCTTTATACTGTTTCTAGACGTACCTTTAAGATATGCTAGAAAAGAACCTGGTATTTGCCTACTGTTCTTTTTCTTGCTAATGCTGAGTTACTGAACTGCTGATTGTCATTCCTCAGATAATAAAATTAATCTGAGCCTCTCCAACTCATATAGACCATGCAGCACACAGCTTGAAGGATTAATTAATAAAGTAGCCTTGTGAAAGAGAAAAAACCCATATAGTTTAGAACACAGTTTGTCTCATTTAAAGTGCTAAACTTGGCATTGTCCCACTTCAAGTTTAAATTACTTAGCCTAGGGGTAGGGATAATTCAGGCAAATAGTCCAATCCACCTAATTTAGGTTCTTTCTTCATCTGAAAACACCTAGTCTGTTTGAGTATTCAGAGTCCAGAAAGGTTCATTCTCCTTCGGTTTGCTTAGGAGTTTAAACCTCTATTTGACATCACAAATGTTACGGAAAATGTAGGCCATAGCTCTTATTCATCCTGCTGCATGTAACAAAAATCTTTGAGGTTTCCCTAGAGATCTTAGGTGGAGTTTGGATGCTTGTCTACCTAAACAGAACAAAACAAACAGCAACAACCAAACAGACAAAACAAAACTAACAAACAAAAGGCAAATGCAGGGGATTGTAATTAAAGGGCAAAAGTGCTTTCAGAGTAAAGAGGCCACTGCATGGATAGGCATGCACAAAATTAGGCAGACTCAGAGAGCAAAGGGATCCATCATGTCCTGAAATATTTTTGGTAGCTCTGTAGAAGCATAAAGAGAAGTTACATAAACTAGTTCCCATGTCCACTTTTTTACCATTTAGTCACATAAAAATTTTCAGTGAAAGCAAATAGTGAATCTGTATATGGTAGTCCTTTAGCTTTCATTTCAGTACTGGTGACTTGGCTGGTGTGAGCTATGATAAGCGAGTGGATCATCTACTTCCAACTCTGCTGCCATGGGCAGGGACAACCTACCCTAGATCAGGCTGGCCAGAGCCTCATCCAACCTGGCCTTAAACACCTCCAGGGATGGGGCCTCAACCACCTCCATTTGTTGTGGGTTTTATGTGGCTCCATACTCTCAAGTGGGTGGTTGAGGCAATATTGATTTGATTTCAGTGACAGTAGTTTCAAAATATCTCCATACTCTGTTTCATGGTCCTGCAATGACTGAAAAATAAAATAAGATGTCTCAAAGCTAAGTGCAGGGTTCTACACTTTGACCACAACAGCCCCAAGCAGCAATATAGGCTGGGGACAAAGTGGCTGGAGAGCAGCCAGGCAGAAAGGGATCTGGGAGTACTGGTAGATAGTAGCTGAACATGAGCCAGCAATGTGCCTAGGTGGCCAGGAGAGCCAATGGCATCCTGGCCTGGATCAGGAGCAATATGGCCAGCAAGACAAGGGAGGTTATTCTGTCCCCTGTACTCAGCACTGCTCAGACCACACCTTGAGTCCTGTGTCCAGTTCTGGGCCACACAATTCAGGAGAGATATTGAGGTACTGATATGTGTCCAGAGAAGGGCAATGAAGCTGGTGAGGGGCCTGGAGCACAGCCCTGTGAGGAGAGGCTGAAGGAGCTGGGGGTGTGCAGCCTGCAGAAGAGAAGGCTCAGGGGTGACCTCATTGCTGTCTGCAACTACCTGAAAAGAGGTTGTAGCCAGTTGGGCATCAGCCTCTTCTCCCAGACAACCAGCAAAAGAACAAGGGGACACAGTCTCAAGCTACGCCAGGGGAGGTCTAGGCTGGAGATTAGGAGGAAGTTGTTGCCAGAGAGAGTGATTGGCATTGGAATGGGCTGCCCAGGGAGGTGGTGGAGTCGCCGTCCCTGGAGGTGCTGAAGAAAAACCTGGCTGGGGCACTTAGTGCCATGGTCTGGTTGATTGGCTAGGGCTGGGTGCTAGGTTGGACTGGATGATCATGGAGGTCTTTTCCAACCTGGTTGATTTTATGATTCTATCATTCTAAAACAGTTACACAAAGCTTAAATTATAGTTCCACACATGCAAATCCTTTATTTTAGGTGTAAATGCTTAATGTTTAAATACATGGATTAATCTGTAACACTACTGAAAGTTCTGTGATAGCAGAATTTTCTGTGTTTTATAGCATTTGCTAGTAGGAGTCTGAAATTACAACATTCCCAAGATTTACAATGATTCCAGCCTGCCTGAACACATTGTTCATTTGGGACTTGGACACCTGCAGTGTTCCTAAATGCCAGCCAACAGTTTAGTCTATCTCCTTTCCAGTATTCTGTACATTAACAATTTCATTATGTACTTTCAGATTTTGGCTGAAAATAATCTCTTAGCTCAAATTTATTCTGTAACTGTAAATGTGTCAGTTCTAGGAAAGGAAGACACCAGACTTGTTCCATAATGGATGAGTTCTACAGATAGCTAGAAGCAACTTCAGTCCTCGTAGGATACCTCAACCACCCCAACTGGTGGGACAACACAGCAGGCACAGGAAACCTAGGGCATTCCTAAAGAGAACTGATTTCAGCTTCATGAGAGAAGTAATAAAGGAGCATGATCCCAAGTCTGAATTTCAGCAGGAGACTTTGGCTTCTTGAGGGATCTTCTTGAAAGAATCCCATAGAACAAGGCTTTGGAGGGAAGAGAGGACAGGAAAGCTAGTTGGTATTCAAGAAGCTCTTCCTCTAAGCTTCAGAGCAGTCCACCCCACTGAGCAGGAAGTCAGGAAATAATTGCTTGGATGAACAAGGAGTTTCTGGCAAAACTCCAGGAAGTGGTATACAGAAAGTAGAGACAGGGTTGTGATCCAGGAGGAGTACAGAGTTGCTCTCCAGTATTATAGGGATGAAATTAGGAAAGCCCAACTGCCACCTGAAGTTGAATTTATGGAAGAACGTTGAAAGCAGCAATAAAGGAATCTATGACTAGATAAAGAGCGAAATGATCAGTAGGAAAAAACTGTACCTGCAGCTGAATGGGCAACAGTCCTAGTTGCACAGGACATGAAATGTACTGAGCTACTCAATTCCCATTTCAGACAATCATGGAACAGTTTGTGTTGGTAGGGACCTTTCTTGAGGACAAGAGAAAAACAAGTAACACTTGTATCCTCAAAAAGGGTAAGAAGAAGGATGCAGAGATCTACAAGCTGACCAGCTCCACTTCTGGCCCTGGGAAGGTGATGGAGCAAGTAGTCCTAGAAACTATTTCCAGGCACTTTAAGGACAAAAATGGACTAGTCAACATGGATTCGCTAAGGGAAGTTATGCTTGAGCAGCCAGATAACCCTCTATGATGGAACAGCTGTCTCCTTAGATAAGAGGAGAGCAGTGAGTATTGTCTACCTGGATTTCAGTTAGACTATTGACACCATGTCCTGTAGGATCTTCATAAAGACATTGATAAACTATGGACTGGATGGACAGACAGTGAGGTGGGTCAAAAACTGGTTGAATATCTGGGCCCAGAGAATGGTGGTTACTGGCATGAAGGCTAGCTAGGGGCTATTAACTACCAGTATACTCCAGGGGTCAGTACAGGTCCAATCCTACAGAAACCTAGGAGGAGTGGCTGGTATACCAGACAGATTTGCAGCCATCCAGAGGGCCGTGGCCAGGCTGGAGAAATCCTAGAATCATAGAATGGTAAGGTTGGAAGAGACCTCAAAGATCATCTAGTTCCAACCCTCTGCCATAGGCAGGGAAACCTCCCACTAGTACAGGTCACTCAAGGTCTCCTCCAACCTGATGTTGAACACCTCCAGGGAGGGAGCAGCCACAATCTCCCTGGGCAACCTGTGCCAGTGTCTCACCACTCTCACTGGAAAGAACTTCCTCCTAACATCCAGTTTCAATCTCCCCTCTACCAGTTTAAACCCATTGCCCCTCATCCTGTCATTGCAAGCCCTTGTAAATAGTCCCTCCCCAGCCTTCCTGTAGGCCCCCTTCATCTACTGGAAGGCTACTCTAAGGTCTCCTTGAAGTCTTNGGACACTTCTGACCTAGCTTATGCGAGTATCAAACAATGGCTATCCAGAAAGCTGTCAGGAGAAAGGAGTAAAGGAGTGTCTGAACTTACATGATTAGGCAGTGCTGGGAAATAAATAGATGGGCTCATTACAACTAAAATAGCTATTGGATGACATCAAAGCACATATTTCTCTGAGACTCTTGTACTTCTGGTGCTGTGCAGGCATGTAATAAGGAGAATCTCCATCATAAAGAGTTCACAGTGTAAGTAAATGAGAAAGAGATCATAAGCAGTGAAATTACTCCAAGTCACACACGTCATCAGTGGCAGATTAAAGAACAAAGCCAGCCTTTTTCTGAATTTCAGTCAAGTGTCCATTACTTTTCATTGCATACATGGTATTACTGTTACTTCATTCTACACCTCATATTCTTAATGAATGATGCAACATGGTATGAAATGCAGTAAAGGTTCCCCCTAGGGATATTGAGTCATTTACTTTGAAATCTTGTCCCATGCATGTTAAAAAGTGATCTTTTAGTAACATCATAGTTGGGTGTTTCGTGTGTCTTTGTGGTAGGATTTTTACTAATCTTCCCTGTTGAAACTTGGATTATACCTGTCATGCTTCATCTAGATCAGCAAAGACATTCTCGTAATATTGCAGAGTCCCTAAGCATTTCTTTGCACCTTTTGAACTGCATCAGGCTGGATTTTTTTTTTAGTTCTTTTGTTCTTTAGATTTTCTATTGAGCATGGAATTCCTTGAGTAAGCAAAGAGTTTAGTCTAATACCCTGGGGGTAGTAGGAAAATTCACATCGTTGTGGTTAACTGTGAGAATGTCCAGTAACAGTTTGTGACTGTGTTATTATTAAAAAAAACCTTACCTTGAAAATATTGATATTAGCAACTTGTAAAGAGGAGGCTTGTTATCAAGTTGTCCTTTACATCCCAATGCAGCATGCATCAATGTTGCACTGTAGAGGAACTGGTTGCCCAGTCCCATGTCCTGCAGTACAGAAGATACTCACCTTCTGAAACTGCAAAGATGTGGAAATTCAGAATATTCATGGATAATACATGAATGTAACAAAAGATTCCTCAGCCAGGTACAAATAGCTAAACTGTAAGCAATAGGGCAGACCTCTCTAGACTGTTGTAGGCTGTATGTATTTGAGAAACAGGAGGAATAAGAGAGCTGAAGAGCCCCTAGAGAGTTGGGGCTTTTCAGCCTGGAGAAGAGAAGACTTCGAGGAGACCTTATAGTAGCCTTCCAGTATCTGAAGGGGGCCTACAGGAAGGCTGGGGAGGGACTATTGACAAGGACTTGCAATGACAGGACAAGGGGCAATGGGTTTAAACTGGCAGAGGGAANCATGACCATAAGAATAATTTGCTGTTAACTTGTTTGGGGGTTTATTTTTAGTTTCTAAGGGAATTTCTGAAGGTAAAATATTAAAGAGTTTTTTCATTATGGAAATATGAAGGAGATATAGAATCAGTTTTCAGTTACTGGTAACCTTTTGGGTGTTTTGCTGCAAATTATTATTCCTCTTTTGCTGTTAACTTGTGATCGACTATGAAATACCACTAAAATAATACTTGCTACTGATATTAAAGTATTTATGTGAATGAGTTAAGAGGGGTGGAGCAGCTCTGCTGTGAGGACAGGCTGAGAGAGTTGGGGCTTTTCAACCTGGAGAAAGAAGGCTTTGAGGAGACCTTAGAGCAGCCTGCCAATATCTGGAGGGGGCCTAACAGGAAGGCTGGGGAGGGACTACTGACAAGGTCTTGTAATGACAGGAAAAGGGGCAATGGGTTTAAACTGGCAGTGGGGAGATTTAAACTGGATGTTAGAAGGAAGTTCTTTCCAGTGAGGATGGTGAGGCACTGGCACAGGGAGGTTGTGGCTGGTCCCTCCCTGGTGGGGTTTCAGGCCAGGGTGGACAAGGCCTTGAGGGACCTGCACTAGTGGGAGGTGTGTCTGCCTANCTAGTGGGAGGTGTCCCTGTATATGGCAGGGGGTTGGAACTAGATGATCCTTGAGGTCCCTTCCAACCTTACCATTCTGTGATTCTGTGAATCCTGTCCTGTTTTTTATGCATCCTTACAGTGTCAGTCCTAACCTTCTGCTCTGTGGGTATGTTGAACTGGTTTTTGTAGCTCCTTAGGTCAGCAGCCTGCGTAGTGTTTAGAAAATGTTACGTTTTGTGGTGGTGTTCTCATTCGGGGTGTTATAGCTTATTTCTGTTAGCAATTCTTTCTGCACCTTCCCATTAAAATTACCTCATGACTTTGAAGAAAATTATGGACAAACCACATTAAAAAAAAAAAAAAAAAATAAATCTTATAACAGCAATGAGACGAGAGTGCCATCCAAAATACATCTTTAATGCTTGCACATTAAAAGACAAAATAAGGCTTTCAAGTTGTACCAAGAAGACATTGGTATACAGTTAGTCCTCCTAGCTCCTCATGCCTTTCCAAAGGCACTGCAGCTCCAGGGCACTGCTGACTCTGGAGCCAAATATGTCTCAGTAGAAGAGACCTAGCACAGTGACTCTGTATGCTAAGAACCATCAGTGAACATCAGGATGTATTTAGGTAGTTTTCATCTCTCACAGAGCTTTCATTGGTTAAACTCCCCACAGAATCAAAGTATATTACCATTCTAAAATCTCTGCAAGAATGATGCTAAGAATATTAAGTAATCTGTACGGAATGATGATAAGAATATTAAATACAGCACAAAGCTAGATTTAAAAAAAAGCAAACAACAAAAAGTTGGGTAATCCAGGCCTATAGACATTGAAGAAATGTACAGTTCATTCTCATCCTATATAAAATAGTAGGATTACTCTAAACATTTTCTCTGAAATGTTGAAAATTAATATTTTTTGGTAGTGATAAAGTCAGCCTGAGAATTAAGTAAATTAGTTAAATATACCAGGAAAAAAATAGTTCCTAAATTAGCTAACCTCTTATTTGTTGGCAGTTCTTGTTTCCTTCATTGGCAAACATTATGAATCTAAGCAAGAAGTAGTCCTACTTGCCTCAAAACTGATTTAGCACTGATAACAGTCATCTAAATTCAGTGTATATTTGCTCATTTGGACATGACACAAACTCTATGAGCAAAGACAACTTTCTTATCTCTTTTCATGGTTAATTTTCTAATTGTAACTGTACAGGATGACAATCAGTATGAATTTTGTTTGCTTGTTTTGTTTTTTTTTAACTTAGAAAATGAAACTGGACCTCATAATGCACTTGTGGATGCTGTGGGATAATTTGGACTATGTGAAGGCGTAGTCTGGCCCTGATATAATAATGTGGATTTGAATTGGTTGTGGGAATTAATGAGGCCGGAAATATAAAACATGTAGTTATTTTATTTTCAGAAAGCCCCACCTACAAACTATATAAAAATTAGTTAGATTGGGTTCAGATTCGTTCAGGAAGATCTTCACGAGGGTGCATATAGGGAATTTCCTCCTGCAAATGGTAGAGGAACCCACAAG
>VWZE01000600.1:3722-16554 GCA_013396675.1 Eubucco bourcierii
TGAGCTGTACTAGTGGGAGGTGTCCCTGCCTATGGCAGGGGGTTGGAACTAGATGATCCTTGAGGTCCCTTCCAACCTTATCATTCTATGATTCAAAGAGGCATTAAAGTAATAGTAATAATATAAATAATAGTAATAATGACAATAATAATATGCTGCAGCATGAATAGTTCAGTAAAGTTGCCAATTTCTGATTTAGGTCAAAATCTGGACTTCTGCTTGCCCCTGATGTAATCTAAAAGCAATTAAAAATGCTGAAGCCCTCTCCATTTTTCCCCTTGTGACATTTAGTTATTCTAATTGTCAGGGCTTCAAAGGCTTGTGTTTGTTCTCTGTCACTCATTAGACTGTGTGGGATTGGAATCTGTGGGACTTCTCTGTTTAAAAACACAATCTTTTCTTCTCTGAATATGTGTAGCTCATGAAAATGTTGATTTATTTTAATGGCACGCATTGAAGTAGATCTCAGAATCACAGGATGTTAGGGGTTGGAAGGGACCTTCAGAGATCATCAAGTCCAACCCCCCTGCCAGAGCAGGACCATAATCTACTGCAGCTCACGCAGGAATACATCCAGATAGGTCTTGAAAGTCTCCAAGGAAGGGGACTTCACAATGTCTCTGGGGAGCCTGTTCCAGTGCTCCATGACCCTTACAGTAAAGAAATTCTTCCTCGTGTTGAGGTGGAACTTCCTATGCTGTAGTTTACATCCACTGCCACTTGTCATGTCACAGGGCACAAGTGAGGAGAACCTGTCCCCTCCATCTTGACACCCAGCCCTCAGATATTTATGCACATTGATGAGATCCTAAATGCCCTTGAGGAGGAAGGGTAGTATTTTTCAAGATCCTTCCCCAGACTTCTTACAGTAATGTCCCCCACAGTTACCTCCCAATTTACAGCTTAGATTTTACTCTAACCTCTAATATTTATATTTCTTTTATCACTTGTGTTGTTGTAGTTGCACTCAAGAAATTATCATAGAATCAAACAGGTTGGTGGAAGAGACCTCCAAGATCACCCAGTCCAAGCTATCACCCAGCCCTATCCAATCAACTAGACCATGGCACTAAGTGCCCCATCCAGTATTTTCTTGAACACCTCCAGGGATGACAACACCACCACCTCCCTGGGCAGCCCATTCCAATGCCAATCACTCTCCCTGTCCACTGAACTCATAGTCCCCTGGGATATCATTGTACTCCTCATTTCAACTGTCACCCACTGGGATCAGAGCACTTCTTTTATTTGCCCTTTCTGGATCAGACAGGTGGAAGAGCTCAACAGTTCCCTTGTGGAGCCTGCTTTGCAACTGAAGTGACATCCTCTCCTGTGCCTATCTTTGGAGCCCTGGGAAATAAATGGCAGCCTGGGCTGGGGTATCAACCACAACAGTAGATGTAGTAGCCACCAATTTGTAACCTGTCAATTAATAACACAAGGGACTAAACAAGTCTCATCTGTCTGCATAAATATCCATCACAATACAGTTGGCCAGGTGAGGAGAAGCCACATGGTAGGCAAGTAGACAGGATTAACTTTGAAGCAAGTGTCTCCAAAATCACAGCAGCTGGGGTTTAAAAGTAGTGAGGTGTCCTCAGGAACAGGAATGAAAGGACAGGAGATGCTTTTTCCTTGCAAAACTGAAACCAGTTTCATGTACATTAAATGACCTTGGTTTGAATACTGCTGTATAAATGCAGAATCACTCTTTCTGCAAAGAACTTCTTCCTAACATCCAACCTAAACCTGTCTTGGAGCAACTTGAGACTGTGTCCTTTTGTTCTGTCAGTGGTTGCCTGGGAGAAGAGACCAACCTCCACCTGGACACAACCTCCTTCAGGTAGTTGTAGGCAGTGATAGGGTTTCCTGTGAGCCTCCTCTTCTTCAGGCTAAACAACCCCAGCCCCCTCAGCTGCTCCTCACAAGGCCGTGCTCCAGGCCCTCACCAGCCTCTTAACTATTATATTGCATTTTGGAGTCACTTGACATGGGAAAATGTGAGTCTGCTGCATGTCTCTGGGAGCAGCAAAGGGTGACAGGCTCAGTACACTGTGGCCATTCATTCTCAGTGAAAAGTAGAGCTACAAACCATGCTGTGAGCCCTTTGCCCCAGGAACCAGGAAAAGCTGCTCTGTTGTCCTGTTCTGTCCCTTCAGGAATGAGCAGCAGCTCTTTCAGATGAGGCATGATGAAAGGATCGGTCTCATCCCCTTCAGTATAACCGTTTGTCTGGGATGCTGCTTGTCTCATTTCATCAGCTATCTGCAGTTTTGCCCAGTGTCTGTGGGTCACTTGCTGCAGACAATGTGCAAAGATCAGGGGAAATAAGGGAGTTGGTGGTGTTTTTGAATTCCCATCAGTGCTTTTTTTGGTGTTGCTCTTGTTTCTGAGTAGCCAAAAAACAAACCAAATGTTTTATTTCCCGATGAGTGCAAATATTTGTCAAAAATAACTGAAATTGTTTACCAACATGACTCTATTTGAACATTTCTTTTTCAGGCACCATGTGAAAGCTTTTATTTCTTCCATGATGGATCCTTGTCATCAGCTCATGTGAATGTTTTGGTGATCCAAAGGATGGATTGTTCTGTTTTGCTTGCTTTGATTGTGAAATAGGAATATCTGTAACATGACAGGACATGAAAGAGCCTGAAATGACTTAAGGCTGTACTTTAATGAATGAGCTTTTCATTTAGCAGTCTCTCTATAAACAACTGTGGTAAATCCACTTTCAGTAAATCCAAAGGATGGTTGACACATACATTCATATGGGTGGGTGCTGGCAGACTACAGCTGATGATACATCATTCCAGATGGACCATTTTTTGAGCAGATGAGTGTTCTAGCTATCATACTTCAACTGAAGAACTGCTTTACTTCTGATCCAATACAATATGTCCTATGCTTCATCTGATTACCTCAGCTAAAAACCTGGATAGATGAGAACACCACTCTCAAGCTGGATACTTCAGGAATCAATGTGGATCTCAGCCCTCACAGAAAAGGGGGCAGGTTTCATAGAATCATAGAATGGTAAGTTTAGAAGGGGCCTCAGAGATCATCTAGTTCCAACCCCCTGCCATAGGCAGGGACACCTCCCACTAGTACAGCTCACTCAAGGCCTAATCCAACCTGGTCTTGAACACCTCCAGGGAGGCAGCAGCCACAACCTCCCTTGCAGCCTGTTCCAGTGTCTCACCATGCTCACTGCAAAGAACTTCCTCCTAACATCCAGTCTAAATCTCCCCTCTGCCAGTTTAAACCCATTGCCCCTTGTCCTGTCATTGCAAGACCTTGTCAATAGTCCTTCCCCAGCCTTCCTGTAGGCCCTCTTCAGATGCTGGAAGGCTACACTAAGGTCTCCTGGAAGTCTTCTCTTCTCCAGGCTGAAGAGCCCCAACTGTCTCAGCCTGTCCTCATAGCAGAGCTGCTGCAGCCCTCTGAGCATCTTCGTGACCTCCTCTGGACCCACTCCAACAGTTCCATGTCCTTCCTACATGTTGAATTATTTGCCAAATTGGGACGAAGGTAACTGAGCCCGTGGACATTTCATGCTGAAGGTGGAAGAACTGAGCAAGCATATGCAAATCGTCCATGTGATAACATCTACTGCTTCACCCAAAACTGTATTTATTTGGTTGTGGATTCTCTCTATGCAAATGTTCCACCTGGCTGGTTTTCAAGTTTTAAACGACAAGCAGATGTAACAACACCTACAATCCATCCTTAACAGAGAACTAAACAGATCTGTATCTAAATGCAAGTGTGAAGGAAAATGTGACTGTGCATCTGTTTTAAGTATTTGAGAACACTGAATTTTCCTAAGTTTTGTAGTATCAAAAACTGGAGGCCGTTGGAAAGTGAGATCTGTGAGGAAGCACAGGCAATAAATTGGATCATTTTGCTTTGCTGATGTTTTCAGGAAGTGCAGTAGTTTAGAGCAAAGGTACTATTTGTTCCTGACAGGCTTACCAACCTGTTTCAAACAGAACTTGATGTACATGTAGCCATCTAATTCCTCGCAATGATGTTGGAGTGTTCTGGAACAAGGCTTATGCTTCAAATGCATATCAAAGAGTACCACCAGCCTCCATGCTCCAGTTTGTACGAGAAGAGTTCGAGGAAAGTTACACACTCACTGTGTGTTTACGTCAGAGAAGACTGGAGCTGATCCCTATAGTCCCATCCTCTAGCAGACACGTGGGATTTGCCAACAGGTTCCTTGGAAAGTCACACACATCCAGTGCTAGACTGCAAAAACGTTTTTGTGGGATGCGTGGCAAGAACACACTTACGATATCTGTGTCCCTTGCCTGTGACCATTGATTATTGTTGAAAGTACTACTGTGGTTTTCATTCCTTGTACTAGATTTTGCATTAACCTGCTGTTAGACATCTTGTGCCAGCTACAGACACTGACTCATACCTGTAGAAACACCTCCTACTGCTGGGTGACGCAATGGGCTGTGAACAAACTTTCTGTCATCAAGCAGCATGATTTCACAAGCTTGTTCCTGACTTCTGTCAACCCTATGCTTTCAGAGCTGAGAATGCAAAATGCAAGCTCTGTAGTTCAGGGCTGAAAGTTTGCATTGGATAAGAGGCACTGTTCCTTTGCACTTAAGTAAAAGAATATAAGAGCCAGATCGCTTGCATGACTACTTAAGAGAGGTAAAAGGTACAATCTTTGCATCTGTAAGGATCACAGAGTCACAGAATGTCAGGGGCTGGAAGAGACCTTGAAAGATCACCCAGACCAACCCCCCTGCCAGAGCAGGGTCACCTAGAGCAGATCACACAGGAACGTGCCCAGGTGAGTTTTGAATGTCTCCAGAGAGGTGGATTCAACAACCACACTGGGCAGCCTGTTCCAGTGTTCTGTCACACTCACAGGGAAAAAAATCCTCCTCACGTTTCCACGGAACTTCCTATGTCTCAAGTTCCACCCATTGCTCCTTGTCCTGTCCTTGAGCATCACCCAGCAGAGCCTGGCTCCATCCTCTTGGCACCTTTACATATTTACAAACATTAATAAACCACATCTATGCAGATCTTCAAAACCTAATTAAATAGGCGGTTGGATGCTTTCAGGCAGAGTGCAGGAGAAGATTTGAACACAGCAGAACACAATTAAAATTTTTTTTTTTTTTAAAGATTTTCCTCCCTAGCATTTGCACAGCTCTTGCTGGGTATAATAGCAGACATGTTTAAGGTGACTTTAGGTTTATCAAGTACTGAAAGTCACCAGCTGGTATATGACATGTGTCAGAATCTGTTGCAGCATGAGTGACCCAGTTAGGGTGCAGTAAACAGACACAGCCCTCTCCCTGACTATGGGATGTCTGGGTCTTTCCATGTTTAATAAGAAGCCATTATGACAGATAAGGGACAGAGGATACAGAATTCAGCCAAATTAATATTTAGCTATGGTAAGCAAGGGGTTAATGTGGAAATTAGAGAGAGTAGATATAACAAAGCAATCTATCACATTTAGCAAAACTCTCCATTATGGTCTAACCCTGATGTAGGCTGGCACTGCACTGAAGGTTATTGACCTGACCTCATTTGCATCTGACAGTGCTGATTCTGAGAGCAATGAATTCTGATGCCTATGAGATGGGCAGATGAGCTTTGGCTGGCTTTTTTTTTCAGACTGGCTTGTGCAAACAGACCCCTAATGACCCCACAGGTCACATAACTGGAATGAAATGAGCTACTGGAAGTAGCAGTCACTGAAATTTGGCACTGGTCCCCTCTGACCAGGCCACGATGAGTACCCGCACGTGCCTTAGTTGCACACATGCCTGCTCCTACTCAACCTGGGAGAGGAAGGTTCATACAGCAGTGCTGCATGGCACAAGGCCTTAGAAGGCTAGTGTACAAGCCTAACTCCCTCTGACTTGAAAATTTAGAAGCCTAGGTATTACCTTTCCTTTCAACAGTGGCCTGTGCTGATGCTAAGTGCTATCTAAAGTCAATCTGCTATGTAATCCACTGTGAGCCACTTTCAGTTCTCCTCCTGCTGTGTATCTGAGACAGCTGTAGCCAGTGGTGGGGAAGAACAATGACAACATGACTCCATTCCATAGCCACTGCTGACCCACCGCATTCTGAGCTGAGCTGCCTTGGGTGACTGAACAGCAGCAACAATTTCAAAACATAGGGTTTCTGCTTAGAAATAGTCAGCTGAGCTTTGTTGTTTCTCAGGCCTTGATCTGCTTTACACCTGATGTAATCAGGGCAGCCTGATATAACCAAAGTAACACTGACTGTAATGAGAAGGTAAATTGTTATGCTGAAGATGACCACCACCTGTGCTGCTTTACCAAGGGGGCCACTATGGACTAGCTGCTGTCTCTAAATTGACAGGTAATCCCAACTGAACTCAAAACTTTCTGTAAGTCTTCTGGCTTTATACATACTTTGGTTTTTTTTTTTTTTTTTTTTTTTTTTTTTCTGTAAGTGGAATTGAAAACATGTCTTTAGAACATTTCAGCTTAAAGATTTACAAACATTTAACTGATTTAAATTATTTTGCCAACATATCCAGGAAAAAAACCAAAAACCAAACAACAAAAAAACCCTTCTCTTTCAACCAACATTCTGAATTTTCTGAGGTTTCCAGTGAATCTTATGCTATGGAGGTAAAAAATGTCCTGCATAACAACAATTTTGAGACAAACATGTATGTATGATGCTGTAAGTTAAATCTGTCTTTCTTTTCTTTTCTTTTCTTTTCTTTTCTTTTCTTTTCTTTTCTTTTCTTTTCTTTTCTCTCAGCTAGGTGTCATTCACATTGCCTTCTTGTGTGGGTTGCAAAGTGGAAATAAATCTGCAGGAACAAATAATATGTTCTGCTCTGGCTGATCTTGTGAGGAATTTACTTGGTGGTTTTGGGTTTCAGCACCCTGTTCTTGCTGCACCATTATCAGTCATAAAGGCAGGCAGAAAGGTGAGCAAAACTGTTCTTGAAAGGTACAGAGCTGCATCAATAACAGGGGAAATGATCAACTGCACACAGAGAACACAGGAAACAACTGCCTGGGCAGTCAGAAGACTGAGACCACCTTTGCTAGTGGGAAAATTCTGATTGTTTCCATGGACCTGAGAGCTGAGTTGTCCTTTTCTTTCTCTCTCTCTCTCCCTCCAATAACCCTATGGAGCTTCTGTTGCTTGTGCTGTGCAGTGGTTTCCAGGAACCCAAGGCAATGAGTTACTAGAATGTCTCTAAACAGCACTTTCAGGAAACAATTAAGAAAAGTGTTTTGGGACTATCTGTTTTCATTCAAATGGCCACTAATTTGGTCCAGGTCAACATGTTGTTCATGAGCTTTCAATCAGTAGCATAATGGCTTGGGGGTTTGCATGGCATAAACTGGGAGGTAAATTCTGTCTTTTAACTTCTTTGCTTTCTAGCCCTGCCTAATATTCACTGCAGCAAATCTAATCGGATCTTTTTGGAAAGTGGCTCACCAAACTGAGTTGTGTCAAAATGTTGCTTTTCATCAATACCTGAACTGTCTGGGAAGTGTTATATATGTCTGTTCTCATGTGCTTTATCATTTTCATTACTTTTTTCCCCCATCCCACCCTCTTCCCTCCTTCCTGTCAAAACTGCAACACCTTATGGTCTGCAAAATGCACAAGTTTTGGTTTTGGTAGGTTTTAATACAGTGCAAAATTTTGGCTGTCTCTAAATATGTACTTCTCTGTGCTGCCTAGCAGAGGAGTAAAAAGTGTTTTAACCTTGCCTTTCCCCTTTACCCTTTGTCCATAAGCTATTGTGAAAGTTTGGGAGTTCCCTGCCCCCCACACTTTGTAAACCCGGACTAGAACTCAGCTGGAAGTTAAGTGATGAAGCTCTGTTTACAGCTCAGCACGATGTACAGCAGATATTTACACTATATACACAATATTTACAGAAATATACAAGTAAAAGGTAATACAGCAACACAACTCCCCTCCCAGAATTCAGAGACCCCAGGAGGGGCTCCCAACCACCCTTCCACCTTCTCCCCACCCCTATACCTTACCCCAAGGTTTGCCTTACGTGCAAGGTAAATTAGGAGGATCAGCCAGAAAGGTTAGAAGAAAAGTGGTTAGTGAGGATTAATCAGCAGAGGAGCCAAGAGCCAGAAGCTGCTAGATGGCCCCAGCAGTTCCTGCTCCAGCAAGCGACAGAGAGAGACTGACTTATCTATTGTTTTGGTTAGTGTTCCCAAACAATTCTCCAGCAAGTGTATGAGTGAAGTAGACATCATGATGTTTTCCTTTCACAGCCTATAGTGTAATTTTCTCTATTAAAATATTCTAATTAGCCTCAAACCAGCACAGCTATTAATACAATAAAATACATCCCTATTAGCTAAAACACCTCTTTACCTTTCAGGTGGACAAGCAGTGCTCCCGCCTTTACAGAAGCAAAGCAAAGGCCAGTGGGGCCAGACCATGCAAATTCCAGTGCCTCACTCTTTTCCCTCCCACAGAGGGGTGAATGCCACCCACACATCGTTTGAGACAGGAGTCATAGAACACAATTTGTTTTTAAATTTCCTAAACATTCCTGACTTCCATTGCAGGCAGTTATCTTCATGCTGTAAATCCATGCCAAGAACTCCCCAACAGCATTCTTCTCTGCCTTCCCAAGTCACTCGGAAAGCAAACAAGCTTTTCCCTGAGTCATTGATTTCTGCAAGACAGCATTTGTATTTACAATATATGAAGGAAGAATGGCTAGACTGCACATTTTTACAGCTTGCAGCTCTACAGTGAAAGCCATAAGTAAGAATCTTTGACAGCATAGAGCTGCTTTCTCTGTGGGCTGTTCATCACTGAGCGCAACTGCTCCTTACCCAGTGTACTGGGTGGGAAACAACTGCCTGGCAATCTTCTATTGCCTCTGAGTCCATAAGGCTCTGGGACATCTTGTGCTGCCTATAACTGGTTTTACTGCCTGAATGAAAAGCTCTTGATATAATAAACAGTGTACACAGAGCAGTTCCACAAGATAATATGATCATCTGTATTGCAGTGAGCTATACTGAACGGCTCAGTCTAGACAAAATGTGTTAAATTTGTACTGGAACAATTTAGCAGGCACTAGAATTCATTAGGAGAGGATTTAATTTTTAATTTTTTTTTTCCTACAGTAAAAAAACATAAGCTATCTAGGACCTAATAATTAAGTAGGACCATATAATTCAGTACTTGTCATCAGAAATACTTAAAGTAATCTTGGTATGTGCTAATACTTGTCTGTGAAGTCCTATACTCGTGACAAAGAAAGTTTACCCTGCCCTATAGGAGTGCATTTGTGCCTGGTCATGACATTTTGAGCAGACATAAGCCCAAACAGCCTCCATTTATTTCCTCACTACTCTAGACACATAGCAGACTTGTTTTTCTCTACATTTTCTCCTCTGGGTCAAACCACCATCAATTTTACTTTCGTAAAATGCTATCGGAGCAAGTGTCCTACCATTTGGTGTTTTGTGTTTCAGCTCTCCCACTCTTTACTGAGTTGTTCCAATATAGAAAGCATGACTCAGTTATTAAAGCAAAGAAAGGAGGTTAATAGACTGTGGTTCTGTTTCTCAGCTGGCCATCACTAGCTGCCAAAACAACTTTTGATCTCCTTGAGCCATGTTGTAAAATGATGCTCTGCACTGGTACGTGACTCAGTCTGCAGGCGCTCAGCATCAGGTAAATAGAGCAAGCTTCCTTTCTGTTCAAAAAGCTCACTTACCAGAAAAACTGTCAGCTCTTCTTTCCCTACCTCTATCATTTGATTTACAAACTTTTACAATCATTGAATCCTAAAGCTCTTTTTGGTTGGAAAAAGCCTAACAGTTATCTAACTCTATCAAATCTGGTGCTAAACCATGTCCCTCAGCAGCACATCTATGCGTCTTTAAAACACCCCCGAGGATGGTGATTCAAGCCTCTCTCTGGGAAGCTTATTCCAGCGTTTAAGAACCTTTTCGGTGAAGGATTTCATTCTAATATCCAATATAAACCTTCCCTGGCAAAACTCAAGGCCTCATCTGGGGTGTTGTGTCCAGTCCTGGGCTCCCCCCAGCAGCAAAGTGGAGAGGTACTTGGGAGTTCTGGTGGATGGAAGGAAGGCCATGAGCCAGCAGTGTGCTCTTGTGGCAAGGAAGGTCAATGCCACTCTGGGATGTATTAGAAGGGCTGTGGTTAGGTCAAGAGAGGTTCTCCTTCCTCTCTACACTGCTGAGGCTATATCTAGAATATTGTGTCCAGTTTTGGGCCCCTCAGTTGAAGAAGGACCTCAGGGTGAAAGAGTCCAGCACAGAGAAACAAAAATTTAGGGTTCACAAATGGAGATGGTGTTTAGGAATAGCTGTGGTTAATAGGTCAAGGGAGGTTCTCCTTCCCCTCTACTCTGCCCTGGTGAAGCCTCATCTGGAGTATTGTGTGTGGTTCTGTGCCCCCCAGTTCAAGAAGGACAGGGAGTTCCTTGAGAGAGTCCAGTGCAGAGCCACAAAAATTATTAAGGCAGTTGAACATCTTTCTTATGAGGGGAGCCTGAGGGAGCTGGGGCTTGTTAGCTTGGAGAGGAGAAGACTAAGGGGTGACCTGATTAATGTTTATTAAAATGTGCAGGGTGAGTGCCAGGAGGATGGAGCCAGGTTCTGCTGGGTGATGCCCAGTGACAGGACAATAGGCANGTGGTTCTGTGCCCCCCAGTTCAAGAAGGACAGGGAGTTCCTTGAGAGAGTCCAGTGCAGAGCCACAAAAATTATTAAGGCAGTTGAACATCTTTCTTATGAGGGGAGCCTGAGGGAGCTGGGGCTTGTTAGCTTGGAGAGGAGAAGACTAAGGGGTGACCTGATTAATGTTTATTAAAATGTGCAGGGTGAGTGCCAGGAGGATGGAGCCAGGTTCTGCTGGGTGATGCCCAGTGACAGGACAATAGGCAATGGGTGGAAGTTGAGGTATAGGAGGTTCCATGTGAACCTGAGGAAGAATTTTTTCACTATGGGGGTGACAGAGCACTGGAACAGGCTGCCATGGGAGGTTGTGGGGTTTCCCTCTCTGGAGGTATTCAAGAACTATTTGAATGCTTTCCTATGTGATCTGCTCTAGGTGATCCTGCTCTGGCAGGGGAGCTGGACCAGATGATCTTTTGAGGCCCCTTCTAGCCCCTGACATTCTATGATTTCCTCTCTTTCTATCACTTGTTACCCAGGAGAAGAGACCAACACCCACCTCAGTACAGCCTCATTTCAGGTAGTTGTAGAGAGTGAGAAGGTCTCCCTTCAGTTTCATCTTCCTTATGAGGAGAGACTGAGGGAGCTGGGGCNGGTTTCCCTCTCTGGAGGTATTCAAGAACTATTTGAATGCTTTCCTATGTGATCTGCTCTAGGTGATCCTGCTCTGGCAGGGGAGCTGGACCAGATGATCTTTTGAGGCCCCTTCTAGCCCCTGACATTCTATGATTTCCTCTCTTTCTATCACTTGTTACCCAGGAGAAGAGACCAACACCCACCTCAGTACAGCCTCATTTCAGGTAGTTGTAGAGAGTGAGAAGGTCTCCCTTCAGTTTCATCTTCCTTATGAGGAGAGACTGAGGGAGCTGGGGCTCTTTAGTTTGGAGAGGAGGAGACTGAAGGGTGACCTCATTCATGTTTATAAATATGTAAAAGTGAGTGCCAAGAGGATGGAGCCAGGCTCTGCTCAGTGATGCCCAATGACAGGACAACGAGCAATGAATGGAAGTTGAGGCATAGGAAGTTCCATCAACACATTAGGAAAAATCTTTTTCCTGTGCGGATGACAGAACACTGGAACAGGCTGCCCAGGGAGGTTGTAGAGTCTTCTCTTGAGACTTTCAAAACCTGCCTGTTCCTGTGTTATCTGGTCTAGGTGATCCTGCTGTGGCAGGGGGATTGGACCAGATGATCTTTCGAGGTCCCTTCCAGCCCCTATCTTTGTATGATTTTGTGCAAGACTTTGAAGACCAAAAAGCAGGCAAACAAAGCAAGTAGAATATGCTTGTGCTAACTTCTGGGTGTGTGACAAAGGGCAGGATTCACACATATCTCAGGCTCTGGAGATTCAGAGCACCAAATGTATTGAAGACATATCGCAGACCTGGCTCTGTTCATTTAGACAGTCTGGGTGGATCAGAGACAGGTCCATGTCTCACCACAGGTCTCCCAGAAAGCATGACAATTATTTACAGATTCTTGGATGCTAGAGATGCTGGCATCCCCTAAGTGTTTGAACTCAGGCACTGAATTTTGTGTGCGTGACTTGGGCAGAAATTTGAGATAAGCAAAGCCTACAGTGCAGGCAAAAATTTCAGTCATGAGGAGCAGTAAGTTTGTGTCTGCACTTGAATCTGCTCCCATCTCCACTGTGTAATGAGCTTTTAACAGCATGCACTTCAGGTTTCTCTATCAGTATGAGCTAATATGGAACTGTGAGCACTGTGGCCTATGAAGACAATTCCCTTTGAGGCACTCTACTGCTAAACTTGCTCAATAACTCTTCACAGCAGTGTGAAGACTGTTTTTACAGCTGAATACGATGCAAGGGTTGAACTATGAGCCTTTGATCCTAGAGATGGCTCCCTACTGTATGTTTTTATTATGAAGAACGAGGTCAAATCTCCCAAAGTTTAATGTTACATAGCTGAAAGTTTGCACAGGGCTTTGGAAAAACAGAAGGACCTACATACTATAAAAACAGAGATCTGCGTGGCCAGCAGGGCAAGGGAGGTGATTCTGCCCCTTTACTCTGTTCTTGTCAGACCCCACCTAGAGTACTGTGTGCAGTTCTGGAGCCCTCAGCACAGGAAGGA
>VWZE01000601.1:3764-21689 GCA_013396675.1 Eubucco bourcierii
TGAAGAAGGACATTGAGGTGCTTGAGTGTGTCCAGAGAAGGGCAACGAGGCTGGGGAGAGGCCTCCAGCACAAGGCCTATGGAGAGAGGCTGAGGGAGCTGGGATTGGTTAGCCTGGAGAAGAGGAGGCTCAGGGGGGACCTTCTTGCTGTCCAACCACCTGAAGGGTGGTTGTAGGCAGGAGGAGGTTGCTTTCTTCTCTCAGGCAAGCAGCACCAGAACAAGAGGACACAGTCTCAAGCTGGGCCAGGGGAAGTTTAGGCTGGAGGTGAGGAGAAAGTTGTTGCCTGAGAGAGTCATTGACTGCTGGAATGGGCTGCCCAGGGAGGTGGTGGAGTCAGCGTCCCTGGAGGTGTTCAAGGTGGGTTTGGACATGGCACTTGGTGTCATGGTCTGGTCTTGAGGGTTGTGGTATCAGGTTGGACTTGATGAGCTTTGAGGTCTCTTCCAACCTTGGTGATACTGTGAGACTGTGAAGATGTATGAAAAGGCAATTTATGGAAACTGATGTGATGCCAAGCCATTATCAAACTGATGTCTTCTCAGCTTCAACATACCAACTACATGAGACTGCTTTAATCCACAGCTATAAAAATAAACACCACAGACCACAAAGATTAACAGAGTTTCCTGCCTCTCCACACTGGCTACACAATATTTTCATTGCACTTGTGTCTGTATCTAATGCAACTGGAGAAAGATCTTCTCAGGCTGGAATTTTAGCAAGATGATGTCAGTCATGCTTCATACTTCCATTTTTCCAAACTGCTACAGACTTTTGCAGTTCTGCTTATCAGTTAAGGAGGAAACAAAACCAAAACCCAGCCCAAACAAAACAAAAATCAAAAATCATTTAGGATTTTTAAAAAATTTAAAAACAAAAAAACAACAAATCAAAACAGATAACCATACTTCATCTCATCATGACAATTCACTAACTGCAAAAGTAGGTCATGCCATTAATTCACTTTATGTATAGTTCCTTGGTCATTTTTGTCCTGCAACACACAGAATATTATTAACTAATATCTCACCTTACAAAATAACTTCTATTCAACCACGTAACTTAGCTTTGAGCCAATCCAGAAAACATCAAAGGACATGGAAATGGAAGATCTTTAGAACTAAACAAACCTCTCCTACACTTTATTGGAATGCCTTTTTCTTCCCCTCCACCCTTTCAGTTTCTTGCCCTTTTTCTTCCCCTCCACCCTTTCAGTTTCTTCCCATTTTCCCCTTTTTCTTCCCCTCCACCCTTTCAGTTTCTTCCCCTTTTCCCTCCCCTCCACCCTTACAGTTTCTTCCTCTTTTCCCCTTTTTCTTCCCCTCCACCCTTTCAGGTTTTTCCCCTTTTTCTTCCCCTCCACCCTTTCAGTTTCTTCCCCTTTTCCCTCCCCTCCACCCTTACAGTTTCTTCCTCTTTTCCCCTTTTTCTTCCCCTCCACCCTTTCAGGTTTTTCCCCTTTTTCTTCCCCTCCACCCTTTCAGTTTCTTGCCCTTTTTCCCTTTTTCTTCCCCTGCACCACTTCAGTTTTGGTCCTGCATATTCCTTCAAAGCAATAAATCAGCAAACAATAAAAGTCTCCCTCCAACATGGGACTTGACACTTCCCTTTCTCCAGTTCCACAGTCCTGTGTCACAGCCATAGGATGCTTTAGGTTGGAAGTGACCTGTAAAAAGTCATCTAATTCAACCCCCCACAGTGAGGAAGGACATCTTTAACTAGAGCAGGTTGCTCAGAGCCACATCCAACTCGACCTGGAATGACTCCAGGGATGCAGCTTCTACCAGATCTCTGAGCAACCTGGGGCAGTGTTTTGCCACACTCGGTGTAAATAACTCCTTCCTCGTATTTAGTCTGAATCTCTCTCTTAGTTTCAAACCATCACCCCTTGTCCTGCCACACCAGGCCCTACTAAAAAAAACTATCCTCATCTCCTCTAGAGACTTTGAAAGTCCAGAGCCCCACCTGAATGCATTCCTGGGCAGACTACTCAAAGTGATCCTGCTTTTGGCAGGGGGGGTTGGACTCTGTGATCTCTGGAGGTCCTTTCCAGCCTCTAACATTCTGTTGTTCTGTGATTTTTCTGATAGGTCCCTTTAAGTACTGAAAGGCCACGAGAAGGTCTCCCTGGAGCCTTCTCTTCTCCAAGATGAACAAGCCAAACTGCCTCAGTCTGTCAGAACAGCAGAAGTGTTCCAGCCTTCAGATCATTTTTGTGATTGTCCATTTTGCTCTTATCTACACAAGTTTCGAATCAAGACAGCAATACTGAAAACATTCATAGCAGTGCTCTAGGAAAGGCAATGATCTCCCTGGTTTTAGGGGACAGCAGTGAAAGACTTTGTGAAAGGGATGGTGGGGATTGGTATTTTCATTGCTTTCAGGAATACTTAGTCATGAAATTCGTGTAAGAAACTTCCCAATAGTAAATAAGCCTGAGGTCTAAGAAATTATATATACACATATTTTAATAAAGAAAGTTTGATGAAATAAAAAGTTTCATTTTTTTTTCAAAACAAGTTAAATTCATTTCATGCTATTTTCTGTCTCTTGGTTGCAATTAAAGCAATTTGATCACAAGAGGAAGAATTCTGAAAGCGTAAATTATTCCTAAGTGTTCCCCTGAAAGCTGAAAAAGAAAAAAACCAAAAAACAGTAAGATCATAGAATCATAGAATGGTAAGGTTGGAAGGGACCTCAAGGATGAATCTAGTTCCAACCCCCTGCCATAGGCAGGGACACCTCCCACTAGTACAGCTCACTCAAGGCCTCATCCAACCTGGCCTTCAACACCTCCAGGGAGGGAGCAGCCACAGCCTCCCTGGGCAACCTGTGCCAGTGTCTCACCACCCTCACTGCAAACAACTTCCTCCTAACATCCAGTCTAAATCTCCCCTCTGCCACTTCAAACCCATTGCCCCTTGTCCTGGCATTGCAAGACCTTGTCAATAGTCCCTCCCCAGCCTTCCTGCAGCCCCCTTCAGATCCTGGAAGGCTACTCTAAGGTCTCCTGGAAGCCTTCTCTTCTCCAGGCTGCAGAGCCCCAACTCTTACAGCCTGTCCTCACAGCAGAGCTGCTGCAGCCCTCTGACCATCTTCATGGCCTCCTCCAGACCAGTATCACAGTATCACAAAGCTCATCAAGTCCAACTCATTACCACAGCCCTCAATACCAGACCATGGCACCAAGTGCCATGTCCAAACCCACCTTGAGCACCTCCAGGGATGGTGACTCCACCACCTCCCTGGGCAGCCCATTCCAGTGCCTGAGTACTCTTGCTGGGAAAAAAAGGTTTTCCTAATATCTAGTCTAAACTTACCCAGTTGCAGCTTGGGGCCATTCCCTCTTGTTCTATCACCAATTATGTTATCATTATTACTAATTACATTTACAGTGCTGCCAGTGAAAATATGAAGTAATCTGCTAAAAGACTGGGAATGAATACGCCAAAACCTGCCCATAGTCTTCATCCCTGAGGCAAGTTGACTATGTCCCACATGACATCCTGGTCATCAAACTGGAAAAACATGGACTGGATGTGTGGAGCACTGCTGGGTAAGGAATTGGCTGGATGGTGGCACACAGAGAGTGGTGATCAAGGGCACAATGTAAACCTGGAGAACAGTGCCAAGTGGTGTCCCTCAGGGGTCAGTGCTGGCACCAGTGCTGTTTGACATCTTTGTCAGTGCCATGGACAGAGGAATCAGTGCAGCCTCAGCAAGTGTGCAGATGGCACCAAGCTGTGTGGCACAGTCAACTTGCTAGAGGGCAGGGATCCATCCAGAGGGACCTGGAGAGGCTGCAGAGCTGTGCCCAGGTCAACCTCATGACATTCAACAAAGCCAAGGGTAAGGTCCTGCACCTGGGTAGGCACAATCCCAAGCACAACTCTAGGTTGGGTGGGGAATGACTGAGAGCAGCCCTGAGGAAAAGGACCTTGGAGCCTGGGNCAGTTCTGGAGACCCCAGCACAGGAAGGACATGGAACTGTTGGAGCGAGTCCAGAGGAGGCCACGAGGATGCTCAGAGGGCTGCAGCAGCTCTGCTGTGAGGACAGACTGAGAGAGTTGGGGCTCTGCAGCCTGCAGAAGAGAAGGCTTCCAGGAGACCTTAGAGTAGCCTTCCAGTATCTGAAGGAGGCCTACAGGAAGGCTGGGGAGGGACTATTGACAAGGGCTTGCAATGCCAGGACAAGGGGCAATGGGTTTGAAGTGGCAGAGGGGAGATTTAGACTGGATGTTAGGAGGAAGTTGTTTGCAGTGAGGGTGGTGAGACACTGGCACAGGTTGCCCAGGGAGGTTGTGGCTGCTCCCTCCCTGGAGATGTTCAAGGGCAGGTTGGAGGAGGCCTTGAGTGAGCTGTGCTAGTGGGAGGTGTCCCTGCCTGTGGCAGGGGGTTGGAATTAGATGATCCTTGAGGTCCCTTCCAACCTTACCATTCTATGATCCTATGATTCTAAGTTACACAAGGCTCTCAATCCAGTCCTTTCCATCTGTAACACAGATATCAGAAACAGCACCAAGCAACCACTCATGTGAGTCAAAATTGGGCCCAGCTTCTCACCCGGGTAGCAGAGGAAAAGTCTCTTTCACATGCTCCAATTAGGACACAAAATGCCATGAAGCTGCTCAGTATCAACACCCCAATGACTCCACAAGGAACTAATACATGCCTTAATTCAGGCACTGTTCAGGGCTTTGACAGATGGTGGCCCAAAAATTAGCAAACAACAAACTGTTACATTTTCACTTGTTGGGTTTTTTTCCCCGTTTTAAACTGCATGCATCATGGGAGTTTCTCCCATCCCCAGATTAGGGGGACATTAGGGAATCTATCCAAATTTAAGGATGTAGTCTATAGACAACATAAGCATTGTTCAGAGGGTTGGAGCATCGCTCCTATAAGGAGAGTCTGAGGGAGTTAAGACTGTTCAGTCTGGAGAAGAGAAGGCTCCAAGGAGACCTTATTGTGGCCTTCCAGCATCTGAAGTGGGCTACAGGAAAGCTGGTGAGGGACTTTTTAGGATGTCAGGTAGTGATAGGACTGGGGGGAATGGAACAAAACTAGAAGTGGGTAGATTCTACCCACTTCTAGAAGAGACTAGAAGAGGGGAAGTTTAGACTGGATGTTAGGAGGAAATTGTTTGCAGGGAGGGTGATGAGGCACTGGCACAGGTTGCCCAGGGAGGTTGAGGTTGCTCCCTCCCTGGAGGTGTTCAAGGTCAGATTGGAGGAGGCCTTGAGTGAGCTGTGCTAGTGGGAGGTGTCCCTGCCTATGGCAAGGGGTTGGAACTGGATGATCCTTGAGGTCTCTTCCAACCTTACCATTCTATCCTATGATTCAGAGTGGATATTAGGAAGAAGTTCTTCACCATGAGGGTGATGACACTCTGGAACAGGTTGCCCAGGGATGCAGTGGAAACTTCATCCATGAAGGTCTTTAAGGTCAGGCTGAAGACCAGGCTGGATGTAGCTCTGAGCAACCTGATCTAGTGTGAGGTATCCTTGCCCATGGCAGTGGGGTTGGAGTTGGATGACCCTTGGGGTCCCTTCCAGCCCTGACAATTCTCTGAGATTAGTAAGGATCTTTTTCTTCCATGATTGCTAACTCCAAGTAGCTCTAGATACACACACAACTGCCAACAGATCAACACCACACTAGAAACCCTCAAACTTTTTGACTTTATGCACAACGGGGGGAAAAAAGAAAAAAAAAAACCAAACAACCCAAACAACAAACCCACAACATGTAGCACACCTGGTCTCTGCATAACACTGGAGACCTGTGGGTTGTGTAAGATATTCCACTGAAGTAATGGAAGCAGTGTCATTTACACCAGATGGAGATCTGTTCCAAGACCTGCCTTTTCCAAACAGAAAAGTCACTACAGTAAATCATAGAATGGTTTAGGTTGGAAGGGACCTCAAAGATCATCTAGTTCCTACCCCCTGCCATAGGCAGGGACACCTCCCACTCATCCAACCTCGTCTTGAACATCTCCAGGGAGGGAGCAGCCACAACCTCCCTGGGCAACCTGTGCCAGTGTCTCACCACCCTCACTGCAAACAACTTCCTAACATCCAGTTTAAATCTCCCCTCTGCCAATTGAAGCCCATTACTCCTCATCCTGTCATTACAAGACCTTGTAAGTAGTCCCTCCCCAGCTCTCCTGTAGGCCACCTTTGGATACTGGAAGGCTACAAGGTCTCCTTGAAGCTTTCTCTTCTCCAGGCTGCAGAGCCCAAACTCTCTCAGCCTGTCACAGGACATTGCAATCAAAGAGGGAGAACTGATGTAGAATCACTCACTGTTGAAAAATAAGCCCCAAGAATCCACTAGCGATGCAAGCAGTTTTACTCCTCATCCTGTCATTACGAGATCTTGTAAATACTCCCTCCCCAGCCTTCCTGTAGGCCACCTTTGGATACTGNCTCTCAGCCTGTCACAGGACATTGCAATCAAAGAGGGAGAACTGATGTAGAATCACTCACTGTTGAAAAATAAGCCCCAAGAATCCACTAGAGATGTGAGTAGTTTTACTCCTCATCCTGTCATTACAAGATCTTGTCAATAGTCCCTCCACAGCCTTCCTGTAGGTCCCCTTTGGATACTGGAAGGTTACAAGGTCTCCTTGAAGCTTTCTCTTCTGCAGGCTGCAGAACCCCAACTCTCTTAGCCTGTCATAGGAGACTGCAACCAAAGAGGGAGAACTGCTGTAGAATCACTCACTGTTGAAAAATAAGCCCCAAGAATCCACCAGAGAGGTCAGCAGTTTTCACTGCTGGTTCAACCAAGCCTTTCAGCAAAGTGCTAGGAGGGTGGGAGCTTGGCTTCAAACACAGCATCTAGAAAATCAGAAAACCCAGAGTGCTGTTGGTTGGGGTGGTTTGGGAAGGATGTGGAGAGGTGAGAGCATCAGGTTTTCAATGGGATTTTCAAGGCAATAAGGTCAGGAGACAACTTCTCTCCATTGGAAGAATGTTGTTCCAGTCTCCTGTGTAAATGTGCAACAGGAATCCCATTTTTCCCCTCTCCACGTACCCCAGCATGTCAGTAGCCAACAATCTCTAGGCTAATCTGGTGCCAAGAATAACGCTTCTCTATTTTTCTCTTTGCAAAGACAGAAAAGAATAGCAGCCTAGAAAGAACCAGGGAGAAAGAAATGAGACTAAAGTTAGGTATTACACCATCCTCAGCCCAAAATGACTCAGCTACCATTCATCCCAAATGCATTCTAACTTCATATCACCACAACAATTGAAATGTGGCCTTCAATCAAAGTTTAATGGAAAAATTCTCCCCCAGGACAGTGGCTGAGAAGCAGAGCTTTAGGCTGATTTTTTTTCTGAATAAGCCAAGACAATCCTAAAATGCCAGATTGGTTCTGACCTCAAACTATTTAAATGTAGTTTATTCCCTTTGACCTTTGCATAGCTGAACAAAAGCTCATCCCTTCACGTATTGGTTTTCTAATCCTAGCTGTGCTGGGTAAGGTTTAGCACTGGAGGTCTCAGATCTTCAGTGCTAAACCTTACCCAGCACAGCTGGGATTAGCTAAAAAACCAATTAAACAAACAAAAAAATAACCTGTAAATGGAGGGATCTGCTTTGGGGTCTGAGGCCTCAAGTTTCCCTGAGACAGGGAAATGTCTGCAGTGTGCAGCAATGACCTTTTGCAACTGGGTTCTGCTTTAGAAACAGGACTTTCCCAACGTCCCAGTGTGTTCAGTTCTGGGGCTTTGGTCCAGATCCAAAACTCTGAGGTTGTTTAAGAAGATTCCAAGCAGTCCACAGCTGCCCCTGGCCAGTTGCACTGAAGCTCCAGCTTGCTGACGTGGAGGAGGAATACTGTGCTGGGGACTGAGTAGGTCCAGATGCTTCTTCTCTCTTCAGAAAGGAAATTATAGTCTACAGAAGAGGAGCTTGGCAAAGTCAGCTTTCTAAGCTAGGAAATTTCATGATCTGTTGAAATACATTAACATGAACTTTTTTTTTTTTTTTTAACTCCAACAGAGACATGGTTTGTTTCTGGAACAAATGTTTGATAGGGGTCGAGTTGCAAGGCCTAAGGGAATGTGAGGGGCTGGAAGATTTCATTTTCCCTAAGCTAAGGCAGTTGGCAAATGTGGGTACAGTTCACTGCTTTTATTAGTATGAATTGTGTGGATAATTGATGGCAGGCTGCCTAGAGCTTGGGATAGGCCTTCTTCATGAAACCTGAAGTAAATAAAGGGTAGCTTGCCTCTATTTCAGTGATTCTGTCCTGAGCTCAGAAATAACAAAGACCCCCTTAGGACTTTGTACCAGCCTAAACCAAGGGAGCAGGCTCATTACATGCAGGAGCAGCCTGGATGTCACCCTTGGATCAGTAATGGTTCTGAATCCAGGCACCACTTCCTTAGGCAAAAACAACCCAACTTTTAATTTCCAAGTAATTTTCCTAAAGCTATTCCCATGCTCTGAATTTGCATTACATACAGCAGACAAGAGGTAAACTAACTAAAACATGAAGACCCTAAGCTGCATTTAAAAAAAAAATATACTAAAAGAGGCAGGTTCCAGCCCTCAATTTCTCAGATGAATTTTTTCTTGTGCAAATAAACTTAATATTGCACTCAAATAAAGTGTTTGTTATCTCACTTACAGATTATTCTCCAGAGTGTCTCTCCCTCAAGCAATATCAATGCCTACTGCACAAAAATTATTTCCACTACAGGTGAAATATTGAAGGGTGATAGGTCAGTGCAGAGTTAAAAACCTAGTTAAGACTGCACTTCCAAGTCAGCTTAGTTGGGAGAATAAAGATTCCACTTCCTGAAACATTCATTTAAAACAAGTTACTTTGTTTACTTAGAATCATAGAATGGTAAGGTTGGAAGGGACCTCAAGGAATCATATAGTTCCAACCCCCTGCCATAGGCAGGGACACCTCCCACTAGTACAGCTCACTCAAGGCCTCCTCCAACCTGGCCTTCAACACCTCCAGGAAGGGAGCAGCCACAACCTCCCTGGACAACCTGTGCCACTGCCTCACCACCCTCACTGGAAACTTCCTCCTAACATCCAGTCTAAATCTCCCCTCTGCCACTTCAAACCCATTGCCCCTTGTCCTGGCATTGCAAGACCTTGTCAATAGTCCCTCCCCAGCCTTNTGGCATGGGAGTTGTAATGCGATGATCCTTGAAGTCCCTTCCAGCCCTGACAATTCTCTAATTCTATGATTTCTGAAGCCTAAAGAGATTGTGCTGCATTGCACAAAAGGATATCAATATCATTGCCATGATGATGTTCAAAAAAGCATACAGACATGATACTTGGGGACATGGTTTAATGGCCACAGTGGTGTTGGTTTGGCAGCTAGACTTGATGGTCTCAGAGGTCTTTCCCAATCTTTATGATTCTATAAGAATAGAAGCCCCGAGCACAGGAAGGACATGGAAGTGTTGGAGCAGCTCCAGAGGAGGCCACAAAGATGCTCAGAGGGTTGCAGCAGCTCTGCTGTGAAGACAGGCTGAGAGAGTTGGGGCTCTGCAGCCTGGAGAAGAGAAGGCTTCCAGGAGACCTTAGAGTAGCCTTCCAGGATCTGAAGGGGGTCTACAGGAAGGCTGGGGAGGGACTATTGACAAGGTCTTGCAATGCCAGGACAAGGGGCAATGGGTTTGAAGTGTCAGAGGGGAGATTGAAAGTGGATGTTAGGAGGAAGTTGTTTGCAGTGAGGGTGGTGAGACACTGGCACAGGTTGCCCAGGGAGGTTGTGGCTGCTCCCTCCCTGGAGGTGTTGAAGGCCGGCTTGGAGGAGGCCTTGAGTGAGCTGTACTAGTGGGAGGTGTCCCTGCCTCTGGCAGGGGGTTGGAACTAGATGATCCTTGAGGTCCCTTCCAACCTTACCATTCTATGATTCTATGATACATCATGGGTAATGGTTTATAAGCTACACAGCAGTTGCTGCTTCTTGTTAGTATCTGGACACCTTAAAAATTGACTTTGCTGTTCCTAATCAAAGGGAAGATATCAATGGTATCCAGAGCAGTGCTTTTATGGGACAGGTCAAAGGTCAAGAAAAAACATTTCCCACAGAGGGAACCTTAGAATTACATATAAATATCTAATGGGTTGAGGTCATGATAATGGGGCTGGGCTCTTCTCAGCAGTGTCCAGCAATAACACAAGGAGCAATAGGCACAAAGTAGAACCAAGTCAGTTCTACCTAAACATGAGGATAAACTACTTTGCTGTGAGGGTGCTGGAGCCCTGGAGCAGGCTGCCCAGAGGGGTTGTGGAATCTTCTCTCCAGAGATCCCAAATCCACCTGGACACTGCAATCCTGGGCAATCAGCTCTGGGTGACCTTGCTTAAGCAATTAGGTCAGTCTAGATGATCCCCAGAGGTCTCTTTCAACCCCTCTGATTAGTTCTGAAATAATCTCCCAAATTCCCATTTCACTTATACTAGATAACTCCAGGGGCAAGAAAATAAAACAAAACCAATCAAGCAACAAAACCAACAAACAAAACAACACCCCAGAAACAAGCAACCAACCAAAAAAACCCAAACAGTAACAACCAATCAAGCAACAATGCCAACAAACAAACCAACCCCCCAGAAACAAGCAACCAACAAAAAAAAAAAAAAACCCCAAACACCAACAACCAATCAAGCAATAAAACCAACAAACAAAACAACACCCCAGAAACAAGCAACCAACCAAAAAAACCCAAACAGTAACAACCAATCAAGCAACAATGCCAACAAACAAACCAACCCCCCAGAAACAAGCAACCAACCAAAAAACCCCAAACATCAACAACCACTTGAGCAACAAAACCAGCAAACAAACCAACCCCCTATAAACAACCCCAAACAGCAACAACCAATCAACAAAACCAACAAAGCAACACCCCAGAAACAAGTAGCCAAACAAAAAAACCCAAACACCAACAACCAATCGAGCAACAAAACCAGCAAACAAACCAACCCCCTATAAACAACCCCAAACAGCAACAACCAATCAGCAAAACCAAAGCAACCACCAATAAACAAGCAACCAACCAAAAAAAACCCCAAACACCAACAACCAATCAACAATACCAACAAACAAACCATCCCCCCAGAAACAAGCAAACAACCAAAGCAAAACCCAAACACCAACAACCAATCAAGCAACCAAACCAAACTAACCAACCTCCAAAAAACAAGCAACCAACCAAAAAAACACCAAACACCAACAACCAATCAAGCAATAAAACCAACAAACCAACCAACCCCCCAGAAACAAGCAACCAACCAAAAAACCCAAACAGCAACAACCAACCAACAAAACCAACCCCCCAGAAACAAGCAACCAATGAAAAACCCCCCAAACACCAACAACCAATCAAGCAACGAAACCAACAGACAAACCAACCCCCCAGAAACAAACAACCAACGAAAAAAACCCCAAACACCAACAACCAATCAAGCAACAAAACCAACAGACAAACCAAACCCCAGAAACAAGCAACCAACCAAAAAACCCAAACAGCAACAACCAACCAACAAAACCAACCCCCCAGAAACAAGCAACCAATGAAAAACCCCCCAAACACCAACAACCAATCAAGCAACGAAACCAACAGACAAACCAACCCCCCAGAAACAAACAACCAACGAAAAAAACCCCAAACACCAACAACCAATCAAGCAACAAAACCAACAGACAAACCAACCCCCCAGAAACAAACAACCAACGAAAAAAACCCCAAACACCAACAACCAATCAAGCAACAAAACCAACAGACAAACCAAACCCCAGAAACAAGCAACCAACCAAAAACACCCAAATACCAACAACCAATCAAGCAACAAAACCAACAGACAAATCAACCCCCCCAGAAACAAGTAACCAACCAAAAAAAACCCCAACACCAACAACCACCAGCCCTGGAAAAACCTTACCTGCTAACTACTGAGACAAGAGCTGGGTGAAGAATGCCTGAGCAAGACTTGTCCTCAAACATCACCATTTGTCCCTCAAACATCTCACTTTGTTAAGTATCAAAAGGGCTCCTCAGAATCATCTCTTTGTCTTTCCTGACTACAGCAACACATCCTAAAGCTCCCCCTGCCATTTTAACAAACAGCTGGAAGGCAACACTGCCTGCAACAGCAGAAACATCAGCCCCACTGGTATTTACATTTAGTTGGCAACTGCATTCCATCTGTATAAACAAATGACTTAGAGATTTCTCTCTCCTGCAAGGTTCAAGAATTTCAGTCTCTCAGCCTCCAGAAGGGAGGAGATTTGACAGAGAAAATTAAAAAAAAGAAATCAAGGGAGTGTGTACACAGGCATGCAAGAATAAGATGGAAAGTTAGTATAGTCATAAAGAAATACAATCCAATGCATGGAAAAATCATCATTCTGATTTCATAGAATACCAGGGGTTGGAAGGGACCTCCAGAGTTCAAGTCCAAACCCATCTGTACCTTTTTAATCACCAGAAGTAGAAGGTGGTAGCACAAGTGAACAATAAGGACAATCAAGTGAACAATTAGGACATGGAAGTGTTGGAGTGGGTCCAGAGGAGGCCACGAGGATGCTCAGAGGGCTGCAGCAGCTCTGCTGTGAGGACAGGCTGAGAGAGTTTGGGTACTGCAGCCTGGAGAAGAGAAGGCTTCCAGGAGACCTTAGAGTAGCCTTCCNGGAACTAGATGATCCTTGAGGTCCCTTCCAACCTTACCATTCTATGATTCTATGATCATTGCAAACTACTTTTGCTGAAAGTGCATCTTTTTGGTAAACCAGCCCCAAACTTACAGTAAGGCTGAAGTTAAAGGACAAACTGACTTAATTTTCAAACTCTTTCTTCTGAAGTTTAAACATTTAACCTGCGGGAAGAGACTAAAACAGAATAAAATAAAAGCAGAATCATAGAACCTTAGAGGTTGGAAGGGACCTCCAGAGATCATCCAGTTCAACCTTCCTGCCAAGGCAGGATCCCCTAGAGTAGTTCTCCCAGGAATGCATCCAGGCAGGTTTTGAAAGTCTCCAGAGAAGGAGACTCCACAACCTCTCTGGGTAGCCTGTTCCAGGTCTCTGTCACCCTCACTGTAAAGAAGTTTCTCCTCATGTTGAAGTGAAACTTTCTAATGTTCCAGTTTGAAGCTGTTGCTTCTTGCCTTATTGCAGCTGACCACTGAAAAGAGATTGACACCCTCCACATGACACCCATCCCTCAGGTATTTATAGATATTGATCAGATCTCCTCTCACTCTTCTCCAGACTAAACAGCCCCAGGACTCTCAGTCTCTCTTCATAGGGCAGATGTTCAAGCCCCCAGTCACCCTGGACTATCTCCAGCAGGTCCCTGTCTCTTCTGAACTGGGAAGCACAAAACTGGACACAGTATTCCAGGTGTGGTCTCACCAGGGCAGAGGAGAGGGGTAGAAGAACCTCCCTAGACCTGCTGGCCACACTTTTCCTGATGCACTCCAGACTGCCATTGTCTCTCTTGGCCACAAGGGCACATTGCTGTGCCATGCAGAACTTGCTGCCCACCAGCACTCCAAAGTCATTCTCCAGAGAGATGCTTTACAGCAGGGCAGCCCCCAGCCTGTACTGGTGTGTGTTGTTATTCCTCCCCAGATGCAGGACCCTGCACTTGTCCTTACTGAACTTCATGTGGTTACCTTCAGTCCAGCACTCAGCCTGTCCTGATCTCACAGAATCACAGAATTAAGCAGGTTGGAAAAGACCTTTGAGATCATCGAGTCCAACCTATCACCTAGCACCTTCTAATTAACTAACCCATGGCACTAAGTGCCTCACCCAGCCTCTTTTTAAACACCTCCAGGGATGGGGACTCCACCACCTCCCCAGGCAGCCCATTCCAATGCCAATCACTCTTGCTGTGAAGAACTTCTTCCTAACATCCAGCCTGAACCTACTCTGGCACAGCTTGAGGCTGTGTCCTCCAGACAGAACCTGTGTTGTGTCACTGGCTGCCATGTCACTGGAAGGCAGCACAGCCTGTGAGGTGTCAGCCACCCCCTCCAGTCCACTGTACTCTATCCAGCAGGTCTGTTCCGCACAAGCAGAATGTCTCAGTCCTTTCCTCAAGGCATCTCCTCTTGCCAAGTGGTACCAAAGAAGCAGTGGGGGCTTTGCCAGGAGGGCTGCCTGATGCAGACATGGAGGAGAGCAGCAAGACCTCGCCTTCTCACGTGGCATTTTGAAATCGTATGCGTGTCATGGATTACTCAGTCGTCATTCCTGTCCCAGTAAAAGAAAGGCAGGGAACTAGCACACCAAGAAGTTTCTTCTCATGGCACTGAGTCAACACTCACTGACATTTATAGGAGATAGACTAAGCCACAGCTGTGTCCTGTTAGAAACCAGGACAAGAGGAGCCTCTCCTTTCCAGGCACAGTCACATCCCATTCTCCTACTCTCGCTCCAGTCCAGGGCTCCTGAAGCGCTCTTCCAGGGAGAGCTGCAGATGACAATGAAACACTCACACCAGATGTCAAGTCACCAGCCAGATTAAGCATAATTAATTCTGCCCAAAACTCATTCTGTAGCTTCACATAAAGTGTCCTAGAGGTTGGGCTATCACACCAAGCACACAGATCATCTTGAGAGCCCTGAAAGCCTCAACTTGCTGCTTCTTTTGTAATGATGCGATGCAAGAACCTTCTCTGTGTCGGATTTGAGCACAGACCAAATTCAAACCAAAGCCAAGGAGATTACCTCAGGTCCTCCAGGAACCAGGAATTGGGCTGTGGTTTGAGTACTGAGGTCTACTCAGGACCAGAAGCAACTTCCAATAAAGATCAGGTGAATCTGTGCCAAAACAGACAGCAAAACTCAGCAGGGCTTAGTCTAGGGGATGATTACCAACAGCCTGCAGAGCCCTCATGCTCCAGTGGCAATTTTAAAACCACTGCTCACAAGGAAATGATCTCTCTCTGTACTTCACATTATTCTGTACAGCTGATAGGAGATTTCTAAGGGAACCACTCTTTTATTACTAACTGACTGCTGTGTCACTTCTCCTAATTAATTCTTACTTCAGATGAAAGGCTCCTAATGTAGCCTTCTTCATGGAGAGAGGAATCAGTGCACTCTCAGCAAGTGTGCAGATGGCACCAAGCTGTGTGGCACAGTCGACTTGCTGGAGGGCAGGGATCCATCCAGAGGGACCTGCACAGGCTGCAGAGCTGTGTCCAGGCCAACCTCATGACATTCAACAAATCCAAGGGTAAGGTCCTGCACCTGGGTAGGCACAATCCCAAGCACAAATACAGGCTGGGTGGGGAATGACTGAGAGCAGCCCTGAGGAAAAGGCCCTGGGGGTCTGGGGTGATGAAAAGCTCAACAGGAGCCTGCAGTGTGAGTGCAGCCCAGACAGCAACTGTGTGCTGGGCTGCAGCAAGAGCAGTGTGGGCAGCAGGGCAAGGGAGGGGATTCTGCCCCTTTGCTCTGCTCTCCTCAGACCCCACCTGGACTACTGTGTGCAGTTCTGGAGACCCCAGCACAGGAAGGACATGGAACTGGTGGAGTGGGTCCAGAGGAGGCCACCAAGATGCTCAGAGGTCTGGAGCAGCTCTGCTGTGAGGACAGGCTGAGAGAGTTGGGGCTCTGCAGCCTGCAGAAGAGAAGGCTTCCAGGACACCTTAGAGTAGCCTTCCAGGATCTGAAGGGAGCTTACAGGAAGGCTGGGGAGGGACTATTGACAAGGTCTTGTAATGCCAGGACAAGGGGCAATGGGTTTGAAGTGGCAGAGGGGAGATTTAGACTGGATGTTAGGAGGAAGTTGTTTGCAGTGAGGGTGGTGAGACACTGGCACAGGTTGCCCAGGGAGGTTGTGGCTGCTCCCTCCCTGGAGGTGTTGAAGGCCAGGTTGAAGGAGGCCTTGAGTGAGCTGTACTAGTGGGAGGTGGCCCTGCCTATGGCAGGGGGTTGGAACTAGATGATCCTTGAGGTCCCTTCCAACCTTACCATTATATGATTCTATGTTTGTTTCCCTCTTTTAAAATGAAGAATGGAAGTACTTAAAGTTTTCATTCATTAAGGGGCAAACAAACTAGGCAGAAGTCAGCTTGTTACAAGGAACAAGGCCATTCGTGTGCTTCAGGTTGGATTCTAAAGTACTCCCTTGAATGGGAGATTTAAATCACCAAATATTTACTTTCTGCATTCATTACTGTCAAACACAAACAAAATAAACTGCCTATATTGCACAGGGACTGCAAAATAGACAAATTCTGTCCTGCAGAGGTTTCCTAGGATACCAGAGAAGGCTCCAAGAAACAGAGAACAGCTGGAAGAAGAGGAAAAAAAGAAACACCACCATACCAGAAAAAAACCCCAAAGAACTAAATGTTCCATAACCTCAATTTAAAAACCATTTACATTATACCAGTAATAAAAATTAGAACAGTGCCATTCACACTGGCTGGCCCCAGCATTCTACCTAAGAGCAAGCAGCCACAGCCTAGGAAATCAAGATTTAACTCTTCTCTTCCCATCACCCCACTCTGCTCCTAATAAGTGACAACACAAAACACAACCAAGTGTGAATGCTTTGATAGAAGGTGGTAAGGCTGCAAAGTTGTAGTTTATACAAGACAAGGAAGGCCAAGTCCACAGAGTGATGTGTTTATTGAAATCTTACAGTTTGTAGGATTCACTATCTAGAGAACCCTCTGCTGAGCAGCCAGATTCCACTTGTGAACCTGCTCAAGTTTATTCAACATGAAAATCCATGCAATTCAAGAAATATATCATAGAACAGTAAGGTTGGAAGGGACCTCAAAGCTCATCTAGTTCCAACCCCCTGCCATAGGCAGGGACACCTCCCACTAGTACAGCTCACTCAAGGCCTCCTCCAACCTGGCCTTCAACACCTCCAGGGAGGGAGCAGCCACAACCTCCCTGGGCAACCTGTGCCAGTCTCTCACCAACCTCACTGTAAAGAGCTTCCTCCTGACATCCAGTCTAAATCTCCCTTTTGCCAGTTCAAACCCATTGCCCCTTGTCCTGTCACTGCAAAACCTTGTCAATAGTCCTCCCCAGCCTTCCTGTAGGCCCCCCTGAGATACTGGAAGGCCACCCCAAGGTCTCCTGGAAGCCTTCTCTTCTCCAGGCTGCAGAGCCTCAACTCTCGTTACTTGTCCTCATAGCTCCAGCCCTCTAAGCACCTTTGTGGTCCTTCTCTGGACTCACTGCAACAGTTCATAGAATCATAGAAGGGTAACGTTGGAAGGGACCTCAAAGATTGTCCAGTTCCATCCCCCCACTGCAGGCAGGGACACCTCCCACTAGTACAGCTCACTCAAGGCCTCCTCCAACCTGGTCTTCAACACCTCCAGAGAAGGAGCCACAACCTCCCTGGGCAACCTGTGCCAGTGTCTCATCACCCTAACTGCAAACAACTTCCTCCTAACATCCAGTTTGAATCTCCTTTCTGCCAGTTTAAACCCATTGCCCCTTGTCTTGTCACTGCAAGACCTTGTCAATATTCTCTCTCCAGCCCTCCTGTAGCCCCCTTCATATACTGGAAGGCCACCCCAAGGTCTCCTTGAATCATTCTCTTCTCCAGGTTGAAAAGCCCCAACTCTCGTAGCCTGTCCTCACAGCTCCAGCCGTCCGAGCATCTTTGTGGCTCTCCACTGGACTCAATGCAACAGTTCATCAGCAGGATGACTCAGAATGAGCATTACAGCAGCATCCTAAGGCTTCACTTGAGATCAAGGATACTTTGTGCTTCGTGCTGCACAACTCCCTCAGAAGCTCCCTCACTTTATAGAGTTAACAACATCAAATTAGAGCATGCCCAAGCTGCATATTCCCAGTATGCAGGTTTAGATAAAAGTTTTCTATCACTATAGCAAACATTTCATCAAGAGAGGAAAAAAAAAAAAAAAAAGGAAAAAAAAAAA
>VWZE01000601.1:21712-34610 GCA_013396675.1 Eubucco bourcierii
AAAAAATTAAAAAGGAAAGAAAAAAAAAAAAAGGAGTTAAAGGACAATTTGCTCCCAGTCCTACCTTTTGAGGCAGGCTTCAGGCACTCTGCCAGTCACGAGTACAACTCTGCTGTGGGGTGCCGTCGCAGCAGCCCTGCTGTTGTGTTGGCTCTCCCTTCCCCACACAGCTCCATTTTCCATGTTCTGCTTTGCTCCTTGCCAGGCTCAATGTCTCTTACATCAGGTTCTTCCCTCCCTTTGCTGCCAATGCATGTCCCAGCATTTTCTGGGCCTTGCCAAAGCAAGCATTGAAACATCTGGAAATGATCCTCCACTACTTTCACCAGTCAGCTGCGTCTGCCCAGCAAGGCAGTTCCCATAGAGGGGGAAAGTCTGATGGCTGCAGATGTCACACTGCTGGTACCTATGTAAAGTGCACCACACATCTAACAGACCACACACTGCACTGCTCTAAAACTTCATGTGCAGGAAGCTACAAGCACACATAAACTTTTTCTAGTCTCTCCTCACAGGTATTGATAGAACAAGAGAGAATGGTCCCCAGCTGCCACTGGGTAGGTTTAGACTGCACATTAGGAAGCATATTTTTTTTCCCCCAACAAGTGTGGTCAGGCACTGGAATGGGCTGCCCAGGGAGGTGGTGGAGTCACCAACCCTGGATGTGTTTAAGGGTCGTTTGGATGTGGTGCTTGGGGATATGGTTTAGGGGGAACCTTGCAGAGTAGGGTTCAGAGTTGGACTTGGTGATCCTGAGGGGCTTTGCCAACCTGAATGCTCCTATGTGTGTGTTTTGCACAAATTTCAGCATGCATGCTGCAGCTTTACAGCCCTAAACATTCACAGAATCAGAGAACCAACCAGGTTGGAAGAGACCTTCCAGGTCATCCAGTTCAACCTATCACCCAGCCTTAGCCAATCAACCAGACCATGGCATTAAGTGCCCCATTCAGACTTTTCTTGAACACCTCCAGTGACAGGGACTCCACCACCTCCCTGGGCAGCCCATTCCAATGTTAAATTAGTCTCTCTGTGAAGAACTTCCATGTCTAACAGAGCTCTAAGCTACATATAGGTAAAAGAAAAAGAGTAACACTAGTGGGAAGTGTCCCTGCCTATGGTAGGGGGTTGGAACTAGATGACCCTTGAGGTCCCTTCCAACCTTACCATTCTATGATTTGGAGTTGTGTTCTTTTCATGGAATCACAGAATTAACCAGCTTGGAAAAGACCTTCAAGATCATTGAGTCCAACCTATCCCCTAGCCTCTTCTAATGAACTAAGCCATGGCACCAAGTGCCTCATGCAGCCTCCTTTTAAACACCTCCAGGGATGGGGACTCCACCACCTCCCTGGGCAGTGCATTCCAATGCCAATCACTCTTGCTGGGAAGTTCTTCCTAACATCCAGCCTGAACCTGCCCTGGCACATCCTGAGGCTGTGTCCTCTTGTTCTGTCCCTGGGTGCCTGGCAGAAGAGACCAACCCATGCCTGGCTGAAACCTCCCTTCAGGTAGTTGCAGAGAGCAATGAGGTCTGCCCTGAGCCTCCTCTTCTGCAGGCTGCACACCCCCAGCTCCCTCAGCCTCTCCTCACAGGGCTGTGCTCCAGGCCCCTCCCCAGCCTTGCTGCCCTTCTCTGGACACATTCCAGAATCTCAGCATCTTCCTTAAACTGAGGGGCCCAGAACTGGACACAGGACTCAAGGTGTGGCCTGACCAGTGCAGAGTACAGGGGCAGAATGACCTCCCTGGTCCTGCCGGAAACACTATTCCTGACACAGGCCAGGATGCCATTTGCCTTCCTGGCCACCTGGGCACACTGCTGGCTCAGTGCCTATGATTTGAAATGGAAATATATTATTTTTTCACTAAGATTTTGAGGGGAAATGAAAAAACAAACAACTAACCTTTGAATGGGTGAAAAAAAAAAAATACTTCAGATGTAAATCTGGGAGTCTTCTGACATCATTGTTCCAGGCAGTTCATACAAAGTGCTGTGATTTGAAGACTTGGTCTATAAAAGTCCTAAGTAGTTTTGGCCATATCTATTCCACTTCACTTCTCAGATAATTCCAATGGTTTTAACAGCTCATGTATATACAATACAGGATGGTTGATGAATCAGATGCTGAGGGTACAAAGCACACACAATGCAACAACTGACAGGCTGAGAGAGTTTGGGTACTGCAGCCTGCAGAAGAGAAGGCTTCCAGAAGACCATAGAGTAGCCTTCCAATACCTGAAGGGGCCTACAGGAAGGCTGGGGAGGGACTATTGACAAGGTCTTGCAATGACAGGACAAGGGGCAATGGGTTTGAAGTGGCAGAGGGGAGATTTAGACTGGATGTTAGGAGGAAGTTGTTTGCAGTGAGGGTGGTGAGACACTGGAACAGGTTGCCCAGGGAGGTTGTGGCTGCTCCCTCCCCGGAGGCCCGGTTGGAGGAGGCCTTGAGTGAGCTGTGCTAGTGGGAGGTGTCCCTGCCTATAGCAGGGGGTTGGAACTAGATGATCCTTGAGCTCCCTTCCAACCTTACCATTCTATGATTTGATATTACAGTTTAAGGATGAACCATAATTTAGGTCAATTATAATTATGATAAATTCAGGGTAAGTTCATTCCCCTAGAAGAGCAGTCATGGCTTAAATTGACTAAAACCATCCTTGAGCCTAATTAACCTTGCCCACATATCCTAGTCTGAAGGAACTTGCTCTTGCCAATGGTTTTTCAGCTCTACATCTCCACAATGTGCCATGGGATGCTGTTAACCAACCACTGCATGTGTAGAGTTCAGTGTTTGGAATGTTTCAGGCACTGCAGCTGAGGTAAAAATCACAGAATCACTGAGGCTGGAAAAGACCTCTGAGATCAAGTCCAGACTGTAACCTAACACCACAGCATCAGCTAAATCACGGCACCAAGTGCCACATCCAATCTTTTCTTAAAGGCCTCTAGGGATGGTGACTCCACCACCTCCCTGGGCAGTCCATCCCAGTGCCTAATCACTCTTGCTGTAAGGAAGTGCTTCCTAATATCCAACCTAAACCTCCCCAGCACAGCTTCAGGTCATGTTCTGAAAGATAGACAGAAAGTGGATAAAAACAATTATCATAGGACAACATTACATGGTTTCATTAGATCAAAAGATTTGATGTAACTCTCTGAAGAAACCTTCTGTGATAAGTCAAGTGGAAACCAGGCAAGGAAGCAAGGATAGCCTCTGTCTGCTGCTTCTGCTTTAGCTTTTTGCCTTCAAGATTTTTCTCTAGGTCTACTGGGATATTTCACAGGAATGGAGACATAAGACTTCAGACTAGGGAGTGATTAAATATTCATCAAGGTCATCTGTGATTCCTTGGAAGAGAGAGGACCACTTTAAACAAACCCTCTGAGACTGTAGTGATGAAGCTACCCAAGGATAGATAGCAGTTCTTAAATGAGGAACCCTTTCATCCTGCCTTTTAGCCTGTATTTTCCTTACCATTTTTCCATGGAATCATAGAATGGTAAGGTTGGAAGGGACCTCAAGGATCATCTAGTTCCAACCCTCTGCCATAGGCAGGGACACCTCCCACTAGTACAGCTCACTCAAGGCCTCCTCCAACCTGGCCTTCAACACCTCCAGGGAGGGAGCAGCTACAACCTCCCTGGGTAGCCTGTGCCAGTGTCTCACCACCCTCACTGCAAACAACTTCCTCCTAACATCCAGTCTAAACCTCCCCTCTGCCAGTTCAAACCCATTGCCCCTTGTCCTGGCATTGCAAGACCTTGTCAATAGTCCCTCCCCAGCCTTCCTGTAGGTCCCCTTCAGATCCTGGAAGGCTACTCTAAGGTGTCCTGGAAGCCTTCTCTTCTCCAGGCTGCAGAGCCCCAACTCTCTCAGCCTGTCCTCATAGCAGAGCCTGCTGCAGCCCTCTCAGCATCTTGGTGGCCTCCTCTGGACCCGCTCCAACACTTCCATGTCCTTCCTGTGCTGGGGGTTCCAGAACTGCACACAGGACTCCAGGTGGGGTCTGAGGAGAGCAGAGCAAAGAGGCAGAATCCCCTCCCTTGTCCTGCTGCCCACACTGCTCTTGCTGCAGCCCAGCACTCAGTTGCTGCATGCACACACTGCAGGTTCACATTGAGCTTTTCATCAACCTGTTCGTAGCAGCAGATGCAACAATTTGTTCTGCAAATTCTTCATTTATAGGTTGATTTCTGGCTCTGGAAGCAAAGGCATGCTCCAGCTCCTTACTATTTTCCCATGGAGTACTCCTATTGGAGTAATTTTGCCAAGACAGACTCACAATGATAACTTGTGTCACTTCACCTCTTCCTGCACTACGCTGTCATTGTGCTTCTAATCCTCCACTCCAGCTGGTTAGCTTGCTGAAGGATGCTGGCAACCACTTCATGACCAAAGAGCACTGGAGAAGATATTGTATGGACCTTCTCAGCCAGACATCTACTGCACAGCAGGGAAGAGGCCTCTGTGAGACAGTTTACTCTTCTGTTCTTACTCTAAATGAGTTCGTGTCCAAAACTCTGAATTCCTGCCAGCAGTATCAGAGTCACTGCTTGTGTTTCTATGCAGCCACATCAGCCAAAGGACAGGGGCACAGAGATTCAAATTAATTCTTTAGTCCTCCCATGCCACCATTACATAGTCCAAAGGCTATAAATGAGAACTAAGGAAGACACAAAATGCTGTGGGGAAGCTTTTCAGTCTAAAAGCAACTCCATTATATCATTCTCCCAACTGCACTGTTTACACAAAGCTGCAGGGAGAAAAAAAAACCAAACAAAACAAAACACCCACACCACAAATTCTCCAAAACTCCAACCAAGTTTCAGCAAGCAGCAGCACAGCCAAGGAACAACCTTAGACCAAGCTCTCCAAAGGCAAGACCTATCTTCAGCAGTTAATAAAAAAAACCCCAAGCCCAAATCCCAAGGGTCTGCAGGAACAGAGGTTCCCTGTACAGAGAGCATCCCACCACTGGCCCTCTGACAATCATTCTTAGTCTTCATGCTTATGTAACACATGACCCTTGCACAGTAAATGGGGGTGGGATAGTGGAATAATGAAATTGTTTCTCACTATTAGAATAAAAGACAGCACAGCAGGCCATGAGAAATGTACGAGGCTTACTCAGAACACATCATTGTGAAGTAACGCTTTGGATATTTTAATTAGCACAGCACCCAGGGCTTATCAGCATCCCAAGCTTCTTGCATGCTCTTGCTTCCAGAGCCAGAAATCAACTTCATAATGAAGAATTTACAGAACAAATTGTTGCATCTGCTGCTATGAACAGGTTGATGAAAAGCTCAACGTGAGCTTGCAGTGTGCGCATGCAGCCCAGACAGCAACTGAGTTGCTGGGCTGCAGCAAGAGCAGTGTGGGCAGCAGGGCAAGGGAGGGGATTCTGCCCCTTTGCTCTGCTCTCCTCGGACCCCACCTGGAGTCCTGTGTGCAGTTCTGGAGTCCCCAGCACAGGAAGGACATGGAAGTGTTGGAGCGGGTCCAGAGGAGGCCACCAAGATGCTGAGAGGGCTGCAGCAGCTCTGCTGTGAGGACAGGCTGAGAGAGTTGGGGCTCTGCAGCCTGCAGAAGAGAAGGCTTCCAGGACACCTTAGAGTAGCCTTCCAGGATCTGAAGGGGACCTACAGGAAGGCTGGGGAGGGACTATTGACAAGGTCTTGCAATGCCAGGACAAGGGGCAATGGGTTTGAACTGGCAGAGGGGAGGTTTAGACTGNCAGTGCATGATGATACTTCTAAGGCATCTCATAGAATGGTTTGGATTGGAAGGCACCTCCATCTTGTCCAACCCCCTCTGCAGTCAGCACGGGTATCTTCAGCTAGATCAGGCTGCCTACAGCCCTGTCGAGCCTCACCCTGAACATCTCCAGGTATGGGGTCTCCACCACCTCCCTGGGCAACCTGTTGCAGTGTTGCACTACCCTTATGGTAAAGAACTTGTTCCTAGCATCCCATGTAAATCTGCTCTTCTCTTATTTCAAACCATTGCCCCTCATCCTATCACTGTAGTCCTTTGGAAACAGTCCCTCTGCCGCCTTCAGGTACCCTCTCCACCCTTCAGGTAGTCTACAACTACCTGAAGGGTGGTTGTAGCCAGGGGCAGGTTTCCTTCTTCTCTCAGGCAAGCAGCACCAGAACAAGAGGACACAGTCTGAAGCTGGGCCAGGGGAAGTTTAGGCTGGAGGTGAGGAGAAAGTTCTTGCCTGAGAGAGTCATTGACTGCTGGAATGGGCTGCCCAGGGAGGTGGTGGAGTCAGCGTCCCTGGAGGTGTTCAAGGTGGGTTTGGACGTGGCACTTGGTGCCATGGTCTGGTCTTGAGGGCTGTGTTAACAGGTTGGACTTGATGAACTTTGAGATCTCTTCCAACCTTGGTGGTGACACTGTGATACCTTCCTGTAGGTCCCCTTCAGCTACTGGAAGGCTGCTATTAGGACTCCCTCAGAAGCCTTCTCTTCTCCAGGCTGACCAATCCCAGTTCCTTCAGCCTGTCCTCACAGCAGAGCTGCTCCAACCACCTGATCATTTTCATGCCCCTTCTCTGGACCCACTTCTCCAGGTCCATATCCTTTTGCATTGAGGGCCTTGACTTATCTGGCATTATTTCACTAGCTTGAAACCGTTATTGGCTTCCTTGTGAAGAACACTTCTTTTACAGCACTGGGAAAGAAAAAAAGCAATCCACTTTCCTCATTCCCTTCTCATTATGCTTTGAATGAATGTCTCAGACATTCCAGGTGGAATTATACCTGCCTTTCTGCATGTGACAGTCTCACCAGGGCTTTCCAAGGCTTGTTTCACAAGGTGGGTCTGTTGCAGCTGATATTTTAGGCAGCGAGTGCAACAAACGCTTCTCGTGCTCTGAGAAGTTCAAGCTCCAAGAAGCCTTTGTCAAAAACCTGAAATTCCAACTTAATCTCATTAAAGTTATTCCACTTTACACTAAAGGATACTTGGGTTTGCTCTGTGCTTTAGATTAAGAATAGGTTCTTTTGTCTACATGTTGAAGTGTAAGTCTAGTCTCTCTTCCCTAGCCCAAGTGAGACTCCACTTGGGTTTATTCTTCCTAGCAAGAATTTTTGGTTTTTTTTTTTTTTGGGGGGGGGAAGGTGTTTTTAAATAAAAAAAAAATTTAAACCAAAAAAATATTCTACCATCAGGAGCTTACACACAAAAATGTGCAGGGTCACAAAGCCCACCACAATCAGTGTACATATAAGGACAGATCACATGGCTCCAGAAGGAATTCTGACTATTTTTTCTTACCCCTTTATTATTTTTTTGGCAGCCAGTTCGTTCCCTTTCTCTGTGTATGGAAAAACAGTTGCACACAGCCCATCAACATCTGCTCAAGCTTTTTTCAAGGATGCTGGAATGTGTCCAGAGAAGGGCGATGAGGGTGATCAGAGGGCTGGAGCTTCTCTCCTATAGGGACAGGTTGAGAGACTTGGGGCTATTTGGGGCATAGAAGAGAAGGCTTTGAGGAGACCTCATTGAAGGGGGCTACAGGAAAGCTGCTGAGGGACTTTTTAGGGTGTTGGGTAGTGACAGGACTAGGGGGAATGGAGCAAAACTAGAGGTGGGGAGATTCAGATTGGATGTTAGGAAGAACTTCTTCACTGTGAGGGTGGTGAGACACTGGAACAGGTTGCCCAGGGAGGTTGTGGAAGCCTCGTCCTTGAATGTTTTTAAGACCAGGTTGGATGTGGCTCCGAGCAACCTGCTCTAGCATGAGGCATCCTTGTCCATGACTGTGGGGTTGGAGATAGATGATCCTTGGGGTCCCTTCCAGCTCTGACAATTCTATGATGCAGAGAAAATGTTTCATTTTTTAGTGTTAAAGTTATTCTTAAGCAGGAGCAATCTTGTAATGTTTTACATCAACAAATCAACCCAATAGATTCATTGAATGGTTTGTGTTGAAAGGAACCTTACTGTATCATAGAATGATAAGGTTGGAAGGGAGCTCAAGGATCATCTAGTCCAACCCCCTGCCATAGGCAGGGACACCTCCCACTAGTACAGTTCACTCAAGGCCTTGTCCAACCTGGCCTTGAATACCTCCAGGGAGGGAGCAGCCACAACCTCCCTGGGCAACCTGTGCCAGTGTCTCACCACCCTCACTGCAAACAACTTCCTCCTAACATCCAGTCTAAATCTCCCCTCTGCCACTTCAAACCCACTGCCCCTTGTCCTGGCATTGCAAGACCTTGTCAATAGTCCCTCCCCAGCCTTCCTGTAGCCCCCTTCAGATCCTGGAAGGCTACTCTAAGGTCTCCTGGAAGCCTTCTCTTCTCCAGGCTGCAGAGCCCCAACTCTCTCAGCCTGTCCTCTAGTTACACCCCCACCATGCCATAGGCAGGGACACCTCCCACTAGTACAGTTCACTCAAGGCCTTGTCCAACCTGGCCTTGAATACCTCCAGGGAGGGAGCAGCCACAACCTCCCTGGGCAACCTGTGCCAGTGTCTCACCAGTCTCACTGCAAAGAATTTCTTAGTAATGTCCAGTCTAAATCTGCCCTCTTCAAGCTTCAAATCCATTCCTTCTCATCTTATCACTACAAGCTCTTATAAAATGTCCCTTCCTGGCTTTCTTGTAAACCACCTTCAGATACTAGAAGGCTGCCATGAGGTCTCCAAGGAACCTTCTTTTCTCCAGATTGAACAGGTGCAAATGCCTCAGCTTCTCCCCACATGGGAGGTTCTCCAGCCCTTTGATCATCTTCATGGCCCTCCATCTAGCTTCAAGGCCTTCCATCTAGCTCCACGGCCCTCCTACTGATCATCTTTATGGCCTTCCATCTAGCTCCATGGCTCTCCTATTGATGTTCTTAATGCACTTCATCTAGCTCTATGGCCCTGCTATTGATAATCTTCATGGCCCTCCATCTAGCTCCATGGCACTCCTATTGATCATCTTCATGGTCTTCCACCTAGCTCCATGGTCCTCCTATTGATCATCTTCATGGCCTTCCATCTAGTTCCATGGCCCTCCTACTGATCATCTTCATGGTCTTCCATCTAGCTTCATGGTCCTCCTATTGATCATCTTCATGGCCTTCCATCTAGCTTCATGGCCTTCCATCTAGCTCCATGGCCCTCCTACTGATCATCTTCATGGCTTTCCATCTAGCTCCATGGCCCTCCTACTGATCATCTTCATGGCCTTCCATCTAGCTCCATGGCCCTCCTATGCTGAGGGTACCAGAACTGAACACTGTAGTCTAGGTGGGGTCTCACAAGAGCAAAGCAGAGGAGCAGAATCACTTCTCCCTTGTCCTACTGGTCACAGTTCCTTTGATGCAGCCCAAGATACAACCGGTCCTCTGAGCTGCAAGCACACATTGAAACCAGTTGCAAAGATGAAAGGACTTCACCAAGCAAGGAAGAGTGAGAGTGCCAAAATGTGAATGAGAGCATGGAATGACCATTTGGTTTCTATAGCAATAATCTAGATCTGTAAACATTGTGGTGTTAAAGATAAAGAAAGAAAGGCTGCACTAACAAGCACAGCATGTAAGCCTTCCTCAACCCCTTGTCTAAAAAGCCAAGCTGGAGTGGATAGCTGAACAGGACCCTCAACTTTATGTATTCTCTAATTTTAAGTAAAACATTTATTCAGTCTGAGCAGGAGAAATCTTCCTGAGGTCTCTTCTTGTGGTATGTTCTGAGTGGTCTCCTTCCCACAATTTTTACAGGCAGAGGAGCCAGCCACAAAACATTCAGAAGCCTTCAGTCAGTGCCCAAAGACCTCTGACTTTTTTATTTATTTTTTTTTTATATCAAGAATGGATTCTCATATTCTGCTTATTTAATCACTTCTACTTTTGAGTAATTTGCTACAACCAGACCAACACACACAGATACCCACACACTGACAAGAATGCAGGTTGAGGCACACCCCTGGAAATGTTTAAAAGATGTAGAGACATGGTCATAACCAGACTTGGTAGAGTTGGAGAATGGTTGGATTCAATGATCCCGAAGGTCTTTTCCAACCCAAAATATCCCTCTATGCTTCTAAGTGAATGATCTTGGAACTTCAGAGTGGGGAAAGAAATAAGACTAAAAAAATAATAATAAATCAAGTATCATTAAGATACTCACAAGCCCTATGAAGAGAGGCTGAGGGAGCTGGGATTGCTTAGCCTGGAGAAGAGGAGGCTCAGGGGAGACGTTCTTGCTGTCTACAACTACCTGAAGGGTGGTTGTAGCCAGGGGACACAGTCTCAAGCTGTGCCAGGGGAGGTCTAGGCTGGAGATTAGGAGGAAGTTCTTCACTGAGAGAGTGATTGGCATTGGAATGGGCTGCCCAGGGAGGTGGTGGAGTTGCCTCCCTGGAGGTGTTCAAGAAAAGACTGGATAGGGCACTTTGTGCCATGGTCTGGTTGATAGGCTAGGGTTGGGTGATAGGTTGGACTGGATGATCTGGGCGGTCTCTTTCAACCTGGCTGATTGCATGGTTTCTTCACTGAAAGGGTTGTCAAGCCCTAGTCTAGGCTGCCCAGGAAAGTGGTTGAATCATCATTCCTAGGGGGATTAAAAAGCCCTGTAGATGTGGTGCTGAGGGACATGGTTTAGCAGTGGACTTGGCAGTGCTGGGTTAGCAGTTGCACTCAATTTCAAAGGCCTTTTCCAGCCTAAATGATTCTATGAGTTTATGAATTCAAACAGAAATCAATTGTTTGCTTGTGCCTGCTCACACTGACAAATCAGGTACTTGTAAACCAATCTCTCAGCCCTGAAGCATGGCTGACACCAAAAGAGTGGGACAAAGAAGAACAATAAATCACTGAGACCTTAGAGTAGCCTTCCAGTACCTGAAGGAGGCCTACAGTAAGGCTGGGGAGGGACTATTGACAAGGTCTTGCAATGCCAGGACAAGGGGCAATGGGTTTGAACTGGCAGAGGGGAGATTTAGACTGGATGTTAGGAGGAAGTTGTTTGCAGTGAGGGTGGTGAGACACTGGCACAGGTTGCCCAGGGAGGTTGTGGCTGCTCCCTCCCTGGAGGTGTTGAAGGCCAGGTTGGAGGAGGCCTTGAGTGAGCTGTGCTAGTGGGAGGTGTCCCTGCCTATGGCAGGGGGTTGGACTAGATGATCCTTGAGGTCCCTTCCAACCTTATCATTCTATGAGTCTATGATTCAGCAAACCAGGGGTACAATGCAGAAACAGAGGAGAACCTACAGGCAAGTCTAGCATTGCAATGGGAAATACAGGAGATGGTGTATTGCCACTACTGCTGCCATATCCACGTGGAATTGGTAGCCAAATCCTCCTGAAGGAGGGGACTCCCACAATTTCAGCTCCGATTGATGCTCACAGAGATTTTGCATTGGAAGTGTTTCTAGCTTTCTTAAAAAGAAAAAAAAAGTTTGGGGTTGGTTTTTTTTTTTGAAGCAATCAATCAAATGGAAACTCAGAAGTGGATGAGAAAGGATCCCACAAGTATGCATTGCTCCTGCTAGCAGCTTCCTCTATCCTTACTCCTAAATCAGGATTATGCAGTGTGTGGAAACATCCCTACATCATAGGCTCAGGGCTTCAGAGTATTCAGTGCTTCAGCTGCACAACATTTCAGCCATCTTCTGGGCACTTTTTGGTCCTACTGCTTTTCTGAACCAGTCAGGGCCCTTACACTGAAATTAAACCCAGGATCTTTCAGTCTTTCTAGGATCTTGCAGTTATTTACTCTTAAATAACTATTAAACAAGCACATTTAACCAGACAGTCTCAGAGCAACCAAGTTTGCTGCCCCAGCTTTGAAAGTGTCTGTTTCATGTTTTAAAGTGCATTTTAAGTGGGTGTGCTACACAGCACCACCAGCCAAGAGCTCTTGAGCAAAACAGATCCATCTGCAATGGTTCCAGCAGGAGAAAAGAAAAGAACATAGAAACTGGCATTATTTAAAAGCACAGCAATGCTTAAGTGCCAAAACAAATATTGTTGAGCAAGATGGTGAAATATTACATTTTATTTTTTTTTAAAAAACCATTTTACCTGCTTTATTAGGATTCAGCTCTCTCAATGGCACTCACACATCGAGATAAATCCTGCAACAAGTCATCTCTTTCTTCCACTGTGCTTGGGAGTGACAAGCAGTATTTAACCCTCCTCACTTTTTTTCTGGTTGTTAAAATAGTTGGGTTTTTTTTTCATACTTTCTGAAAGTCTGATACTTTAAGCTTTCTGAAATGCCTTTTGCTTCCCCAGAAACCTGCACTATTGATCTACCACAGCCCCTCTATTAGGTGGCACATTCCACCAACTGTATGGGGAGCAGTGAAGCAGCTGGGCAGACAAGTCACAGGCAGGATGATACAATGTACACTGGTCTCACATCTCTGTACAAGTGCTAAAACCAAGACAAACTAAGGTTAACAACACCCCCACACTCTGCAGCATTTATGGGCTTCTATCAGGACCTAAATAAAGCCTGCAGACTCACTGTTTACACAGGTAAATCAGACCAACATGTAGGATGCAAGCCCCTGCTTCCCCTCCCTGCAGCATCCCTCACAACACAGTCAAAACAGCTCTGGAGCCCTCTTCTATCACAACAAACTTTGGAGGAGCAGCTCCCTCGTACATATGGTAGACAAAACCGATTACATTCCCCAGCAGAAAGATGAGGAATAAGTGAGGTAAGTGCAAACAGATGTCACTGATTTATGACCCTGCATTTTGCTCTCTGGCTTACCACATTCCTCTCTTCAGTTTCCTGAGCCATCAGACTATATGGGAGGTACACTCCAGAAGGTGCTGCTCCAGTATTGACTCATCCCAGCATTTCCATAATAGCAACAAATTAACAAGCCTAAGAACAACGCAGATCTCTCACATAAAAATCGCCCTTTTTTTTTTTTTTTTTTTTA
>VWZE01000605.1:9045-19103 GCA_013396675.1 Eubucco bourcierii
TTTATCTGTCTACCTACCTATCTATCTATCTATCTGTTTATCTATCTACCTACCTATCTATTTATTTATCTATCTATCTGTTTATCTATCTACCTACCTATCTATCTACCTATCTACCTACCTCTCTCTCTCTCTCTTGCTCTCTCTCCCTACCTACCTATCTTTCTATCTACCTACCTACCTATTTATTTAAACTCCCCCCCCTCCCCTCAGCATAAAATGCTGAGATTTTCAGCCTGATGTATTTTCAACTGAGCACTTCTCCAGCTTCCAGGGATGTGTTTCTCTACCATCTGGTGTGAGTTAACCTTTGTCCTCCTTAACCAAACTGGCTCTTCAGCCAGGAGATCAGGTGTAGCCAGTGAAAAGGGAAAAAGGGCAGCCAAGGGGTTCTGCCACCTTACACTGACTGAGTCTTATCTTCCTGCAGCCAAGCAGCATCTCAGCAGAGATTAGTGTTTGGTGTCCTCCCACTCTCTAGACCCAGGAAGACTCTAGGAGGTGGGAAAGGATAAATTCAGATTCTGGAAGAAGCTGCAGGGTTGTTTTTCTGGTAAGAAGGAATCTTCTGGTAAGAAGGTTCTGTTAACTGGTAAGAAGGAAATGCCAGACAGGAGAGTTGTGGGGCAATGCTCTTGCTTGCCATGGCTGGACGCAGGCATCTCTGTCCTTGCAGCATCTGGTTTGGCATAATAATGTGTGCCAAACACAGCAGCACTTGGGCATATATTTTAAGCCTAGGTTTGGTCTCTGGATCCAGGGTGCAGTAGGTTCCTTCTACACATTCTTTCATTTGATTTAATTGATAATGGTAATGGTCTGGTAAGATAAACATGCAGAGGAAATATGCCAGAGTCTTGTTCTGCTCTGAGGAATTACTTTTCCTACCTGTTTCTGTGCAATCTTCATGGTACTTTTATTTCCAAGGGGATGATCTTTTCTTTTGATTCAGATAGTCTGACTGTAAGCTTGCCTCAGGTGTTTAAAAGACAATCTTTATTGTTCAGCTCTAAAAAAACCACACCACTGAAAGGGGTAACAGGTAAAGCCAACATCAACACTTCCACAGTGCACTATAGCAACTTAATAAGAGTAGTATTGTAACTTAAGTGTACTGTTGTAACTTAATAGCCTTACAGTTCCCAGATTTAACTGTTTTGACAGAGAACTGCCACTAGTGTCACATCTGTTTTATTAATATCAGTGATTATTGCCAAATCTCACTAAAGCACAGGGTGATGCATAACATTGTCTCCACCAGACAACTGGGATGTGTCTGACCTCAAGGATCAGCCAGTTCCAACCCCCTGCCATAGGCAGGGACACCTTCCACTAGCACAGGTTACTCAAGGCCTCATCCAACCTGGCCTTGAACACCTCCAGGGAGGGAGCAGCCACAACCTCCCTGGGCAACCTGTGCCAGTGCCTCACCACCCTCACTGCAAACAACTTCCTCCTAACATCCAGTCTAAATCTCCCCTCTGCCAGTTCAAACCCATTGCCCCTTGTCCTGTCGTTGCAAGCTCTTGTAAATAATCCCTCCCCAGCCTTCCTGTAGGCCCCCTTCAGATACTGGAAGGCTACTCTAAGGTCTCCTGGAAGCCTTCTCTTCTCCAGGCTGACGAACTCCAACTCCCTCAGCCTGTCCAGGAAAAAACCCCAACTCTCTCAGCCTGTGACCAAGAAAAAGGCTGCACAGAAATGCAGTTTCATTATCACTCACTGACTGCCAATCTGTATTTTCTGAACATTTGAGAGCCAAGGGAACATTGCTCCTGTTTTATATTCAGTGTTTGTTATCTTTTATTTGGAAGACAACATTTGTGGTAGCAAGACAATTCCACAGAGTTAAATTACTTCAGACAGAAATCAAAGCTAAGCCCTGCTGTGCTCTTTAATTGCCTCTGTAATCTAAAGCATCTTACATCTTTTCAGAAGTTTCAGGGCTGTGGGTTTCCCAAGCTGAATCACGGTGTGGTTGACCTGGAGCAGTGTTACATTCATTGTCTGCTCAATTCTTTTCTTCCAACTTGCCTCCTGTTGCTGCAAGGACTTAGTCGGAGCTGGGGGAGGCAGCAGAGTCCACATCTTCTGTGTCATGGTCGTCTGGGGACACTGATTGTCCGCCTTTAACACGTTTCCACTTCATCCTTCTGTTTTGAAACCATACTTTGACCTGGGTGATAGAAAGGACACAGTTACTGCCTGCATCTGAGCTGCACACGCAGACCTATGCATAGCTATGTGTGTAGTAACAGAGAGGTCTTTTGTGGAGCTCTAGAAGGGAAGGTGAAAGGAACCTCACAAGTTTTAAGCAATCCACCTCTCTGACAAAGGCAGGAACAAACTGTTTCAGGCTCATGTTTCTCTGAGACCTGCAGAAGTAGTGCTCATAGTCTGCCTTTATATCAAAAGGGCATGCCAATTCCATGGGCACATTGCCTCTGATGTCTTTTATCATCTTATCCATCCAATCTAATGCTTCAGGAGCTGTAATCTATAGATTCATAGAATGGGAAAGTTGGAAGGGACCTCAAAGCTCAACCAGTTCCAACCCCCTGCCATAGACAGGGACACCTCCCACTAGCACAGGGCACTCAAGGCCTCCTCCAACCTGGCCTTGAACACCTCCAGGGAGGGAGCAGCCACAACCTCCCTGGGCAACCTGTTCCAGTGCCTCACCACCCTCACTGTAAAGAACTTCCTCCTAACATCCAGTCTAAGTCTCCCCTCTGCCAGTTTAAACCCATTGCCCTTGTCCTGTCATTGCAAGCCCTTGTCAATAATCCCTCCCTAGCCTTCCTGTAGGCCCCCTTCAGATACTGCTTCACTTAGTTTAACATGTAAAATTTGCTTCATTTAATTTAACAATTCCTCCCTTGTCCTCTAAACTTGGATAAGGAAACCCTGGCAGATCACAATGAGGGAACAAAAATACCTCTCTTTGAAGAACTCTGCATTTTAGTCTTCCCTCATCACTTCAGAATGCTACCTGACCCAGGAAGAATGCCTGCATCAAGTATGTATAATTCTAATAATTTCCTGGTAATTGCAGTCTAGGATGATCTCCATGGACCATCTGTAAGCCTTGCCATAGCAGTACGTAGCAATCAGGGATGGTAAACAAGAGCTCAGCAGACATCAGTTGTTCCCAAACACAATTACATTTAACTGCTTACAGAAATGTGTAACAAATGTGTTTTAAAAGAGTCTGGAGGCTTTGCATTGGCCTCTGCCATGGCAAAAATACAAACTTGAGCATCATCTTTAGGATTTAGCATTAGGGAGAAGTTGTGTGGGGGAAGGAGAAGGAAGAAGCTGGGGAGGCAGGGATGCAGGAGGTACTTGTCTCTCAGTGAGATCCAGGTTCACAGCTATCTCATATCTCCTCAGCCTTGTCAGGTAGTTGTGATGGGCAAATTCAGCTTCCAGCTCCCGCAGCTGCTCCTTTGTGAAAGCTGTCCTTTCCTTCCGTGACTTGCTGCCTGCTTCTGCTCTGCTGCTCGAGTTGTGGTTTTCTAAGAGGCAAGAAATATGTTGTGTCATTTGCAGCTGCCTTTATCTGTGGCAGCTTGTGTGTTGCAGAGGTCTGGTGGAAAGGTGCTCAGGGGAAATTTGAAGTCTTTGTGTGTTCTGCCTCCTCACGGGCAGCATGACTCATCGGTTACCGAGGAGCCAAAGGTGGGACAGCTCAGAGTCAGGAAGGGGAATGTGTTATCAAAACTTCTTTAGCACAGGCCTAGGTCTGCAAGGTCAGGAAAATCACCAGTGGGAAGGAAGCTTTTGTTTCTTGCTATCACTGCATTGATGGTTTCCTTCCCTGCATCTTTACCTCCATTCCTGGTGTGCATCTCACCACTGAGCCCTGATCTCCCATTCAACAGGTAGCAAAGATTATGCTTTGTGTATCACAGAACCTTAGAGGTTCTGTGTGAAATTTGAAGAAGTCTTTGTGTGTTCTGCCTCCTCGTGGTCAGCATGACTCATCAGTGCTGTCAGCCTGGCTTACCAAGGAGCCAAAGGTGGGAGAGTTCAGAGTCAGGAAGGGAAATGTGTTATCAAAACTGCAATAGCACAGGCCTAGGTCTGCAAGGTCAGAAAAAGCACCAGAGGGAGGGAAGCTTTTGTTCCTTGCTACCACTGCATTGATGGTTTCCTTCCCTGCATCTTTACCTCCCTTCCTTGTGTGCATCTCACCACTGAGCCCTGATCTCCCATTCAACAGGCAGCAAAGCTTATGCCTTGTGTGTCACAGAATCACAGAACCTTAGAGGTTGGAAGGGACCTCCAGAGATGGAGTCCAACCTTCCTGCCAAAGCAGGATCACCTAGGGGATGTGATGTGTGTGTGATGTGTAACATGCTGTGAGCTCACAGTGCCAGGCTCTGTGCAGGGTATAAAGTCACTGAGTGAGCATCCTGAGCTGCATATGGCCTGGAATCGCTGGGGGGTGTGTGGTGAAACGAGCAACAGCAGAGAACCAGAACACTCTGAACTGGCACACAGTGCTCCAGACTTTGCTCCAGTTAGCTCCTTGCTAACTGAACACTACAAGGAGATTTGGTATCTGTGTGCATGGCTCTCCTCTGTATCATCCTGGTCACTGCACTGCCTTGAAAAACATTTTTTGCTATTAGTGTACTTGACTGCAGTATGGTCAAGAGTCATAAATCAAAGCCAGGTTTCAAGCCATAGCCATGCTACCACACTTAGCTACAGTGCAAACACAAGCTGACTTTCCTTTCCCCCTTTTTTGTCCCCTGTCCTTTCCTCCTGTGCTTTTAAAATTGATGCTTGTGAAGAATCTCCAATTGAAGCAAAGAAAACTGCACAGTGAGCAAAGCCCAAACTGCCAATCTCCCAGGGAGGCAGTTTTACAAGTTCTTTGACCCTTTCCCCCTCCTTGCTCATGTGGCTGGCTAGGTTCCATGAACTGAAGGTACTGGTAGTTGGGTTTAGGGTTTGGTTTTTTTTTATGTTGAGGATTAATTAACTTTAGTGTGCAGTCTGCAACGAGCTTCCATCCGTCCTAGCATAGTATTTCTGCAGAGACATTACATACAAAGTGGTAGCAGTGGGCACAGCACACAGCAGCATCTCTTAGGTGTCCCTTTGGTTGTCAACATAATAAAGCTCTCAGATGTGACCGCAGCCTTTGTGACTGATCTGATCTTAGCTCTGCCCACCAGAAGCAGTGAAAGCAAACACAGCTCCTGTTAGTGATAATGTGAGCAGGGAGCAGCATACCCCAGGCTGCCACTGTACTGCTCTCTCTTTCAAGCCAATTAGTCTTGTTTCCATCAACACTGTTCTTGCTACTTACACTTCCAAAATCCCCAAATACAGTTGGGGAAAGTATGAAAACAATTCCAGAAGTTTCTCCCCGTGCTTTTGCTCATAGTTGTGCAATCCCTATTTAATATTTAGTGAGGCCAAATGGAATTTATACCTAAAGAGAGACTTTGAATCTTGTACTTCTCACAAACTGAGAAGCTAAAACCCCAGTGTAACATTTCCAACTAGCTCAGGCAGCTCAAGAGGACTGAAACTTCCTTTCTGACCCTCTTAGGCTTGGACAAATGGCAGGTGTGCAAATATACAACTCAATATTCCAGGACTTTAAGCTCAGTGTGTACATGCCATGTGATTCCTCTTTAGTTCCAGCAAATGTGCCTTGTGCTGGTGAGTAAAATGCCTGGTTCAGTAAATAAGATCTGTGGGAGTGAAATACAAACACCAGAGGCCATCCAAGAATCATCTATTTAGTTCCAGCATTGTTATTGTGCGAGTTCCTGCAGTCAAGAATTACAAAATGTTTTCCTCCTCAGCTTTATTTCTTAACTCCTAACCATACAAGTGCTCCCATTCTATAGCCTGCTCTCTGCCACAGCCCTGATTTCATATCACCTACCTGAGTTCTCCTTTTTCCTTCTGGATGGCTTTTTCTCAGTCTCTTTTGTAGTGTTTACTGGTACCTCCTCATCTTCATTTACACCTGCTGCTTCATTGACTAGGTTTGGGCTGCTGCCTTCTGACTCCCCAGAACCCAAGGCCAGTCCTGGATTTAGTTGTCTTCTGGCCTCAGTTGCCACAAAATGCCAGTCAGGGTGTTGGGGAGAGGGATGCTGCTCGGTGAACGCCTGCTCCTCACATGGCAAGCTGTGGCGAGTAGTCACCAGGCAGGAGGGTGAAAAATCTGAGTAAGCAGAAAAATCTGGTTTTTGGTGGAAGGAAAATGGTGTTGGTGTATAGTGGCTCAGCCCTGAAGCCGTGGTGACGTCCACATGAGTGCTCCTCAGACACCCCCAGAGCAGGGCAGGAGGCTGTGGGCTCTGCATACAGCTGCTGCTAGTAGGATCCATTTGCTTCCAATCCTGTCCACACTCCAGTATTTCTGGCTGGTTATGGCTCAGGCTTCAAGTCAGAAGAGGAGCAGAGGGGTTGTCTTCCAAATTTCACAGAGCTGATTTCCTCCCTAGATAGCTTGTTTGTGGGTTTTAAGCTGCTGCAGGTTGGTGACTTTGGGAATTCTCCTAAGCACCTTCATGATCTCAATTGGAAAAGGAGAGGCAGATGAACACAGCAGCTGCCCTGAGCTGCTTCCTAGGGCCTGAAGCTTGCTTCCCTGTGAAGTGCTGGGTATGAGGGAAACACTTTTTAAATACTGTGCTGGAGAGAGAGTGACAAGTTTGTGAAGTGAAATGTGAGAGAGGGGAGGGAGAGGTTAACATACATACCCTCAGTCCCTCCAACCAAAGCAAAGCAGGCAACTATTAATCATCTGAAACCTTATATGCACATCTAATGGGATTTGCAGATGGAGCCTTTTAAAGAAACAATGTCTCTATTTTTTTTTTTTAAAGGGAAGGAGCAGCACACAAAAAGGCTTTAATGCTTCCCTGTGAAGGTGGTGTTTTGGTTTTGTTTTTTTTTTTTATTCCACAATTACAAAATTACTCCTGTTGGATTTGGAAAAATCCCTAACACTAAAGCCAACAGATGCCAGATTTCAAGAACTGAAGTGGGAAACAAGAGGAGTCCATAGCTGCTGTGTAACTTAAGGCCCAATCAGAAGTTTTAAAAAGATACTGAAGCTGAGTGGAGTACACATGCAAAATGTGGAGAGTGTTTGCCTTGCCAGCTCTGCAGCAGGGGTTTCCTGCCAGTGGCAGTTACTCCATTCTGTATTCTGCTTTCCAGGGAATTTTCAGTACAACATCCCTTCCTGCAAGGAACTCTCTTGCTTTTGTGCCAATGGAAGAGATGTTTTTCATCTTTAGTTGAAAGTTTTATAGTTTTTCCTAGCAGAAAGCAGATACTTCGACCCTAGAGCAACCACAGTTGAAAGGACATGAACAGGGAATCTGTTCTCAATCCCTTTTTCACAGAAGTCTGGCAGCTGGGAATGCCCAAAACTCAACCATGCTTGGATTACTGCAGCTTATCTTGTTTTTAATGCCAATTTGTGTTCACATATTCCATAATCTGCTTGCAACCATCTCCAGTGTTTAATTTCCTAGGTCTTGCTATCTGTTGTGTGCACAGCAAGCATTTGTGCTGAGTTTTGTGTTCTCTCATAGACACAGAGATTTATGAGATGGACACAGAGAATTCATTTTTCATAGAGGTTTAAGTGGTACTTTTATTTGGCTTCTGTATAATTCAGAACTTCATCTACATGTTTGTTCTTAGAGCTTAGCCTTTTCCAGGAAATCAAGTGGGTTTAGTACAGACCTTTCTGAAGGAGAACACAATATTCTGTTTTATCATGTGAATCCTGACTTTCTTGGAAAACACTAAACACCTGATACCTAATTAATTCTCCAGGAAGGACTCCCCCCCAGTATTCATATCTGCTGCAGTGTTGCGTTAGAGAATAACTATTAAAATGATTTTCATACTCCTTTGCAGGAGGTGAGCTCCTAGAGTGCTCTTTTCCTCAAATTCCAGCTTACAATGAGCTTGTTATAATAAGTTTGTGAACCCTGCAAATGCTCCAGGCACTGGTAGAATCTAAGTCAGAGTCCAGAAGGCTTTGCCAATGCGAAGCGCTGAGCCGAGGCGCTCTGTGCGTGCTGCCGCGAGTGCAGCACACACTTACTTCAGTCACACAGGTTGCTTGGGGTTTGTAGGAATTCAAGCCCACATCTGGTGTTTCTCAGTCCTGCTTTCAGTCTACAAAATGATCTAGCTGATTATGCAACCATTTATGTCCTTGCACATACAATTGGGGGAGCAGGATGGAAGGGAGGATTGTCCATTAGTCCAGCATCCGCTTCAGCCAGGAGTGGCTTTAGACTCTGGTTCATGGGTGCAGATGAGGTCTGAGCAGAGATCTGTTTGTAGGGCACGACTCAACTCCTGCACATCACATTCTGAACTCTTCGGAATCTTCTTTCCCAGCAGAGCTCTTGCTGTTGTTATTCCTTTAGAGTCAGATGTGGGAAAAGGAGCTGCCATACCCTCCCCAAATGTGAGAACACTGCTGCGCTGCTCCAGCACCCTCTACAGCTGGTGCTGTCACTCAGCTGCTCAGCAGGAGCTGTTTGGCCTCTACATCTTCTTGACACTTCGGTCCTGAAAGAAGAAAGAACAACAATCCTCCTCTCTTGACAATTCCCATTTGTTGGTTGAGGCAGCCACCTTTAACCTTTATAAAGTCAACATCTCTTAGTCAGCTCTTGTGTTGAGTGGGAAAAAAACCGGCATGGATGGAAGCAGTTTTTGTAATGAGTGCTCTCATCATGACCTGCAGGCTGGCAAGTAGGGAGCTCCCTATCAGGTCATTCTGTGACACCCCCCAGGAAAGCATTTCTCATGGAGTAAGAAGCCTCTGAGCTCTGGCTCACCATGAGAGCATGCACAGTAAGAAATATCAGAAGCTGTGTCATGTCTTCACTTCTCCCCTCCTCCATCCCCCCAACCCACAACAAGCAATTTTGTTGCTCAGCAAAGACTAATCTGAACCATCTTGTGCCATTTTTCATTCTCCCTGGCACTTTCCTTGTACCAGGGTAAAAAGACAACATCCCAGCTCTTCTCACTGAAGTAGTCACTACCTCATCCAGCTGTGTAATTAAGTAATCAAACAAGTGAAGGTTGCAGATGATGTATAAGCAACTAGCAATATTATTTGGGCTGTGGGCAAAGAACCTCTGGCAGAGAGACATGGATGATATCTTGTTCCTAAAAAAAAATGGACATGAAACTCTCCAAAAAAATTGGTAATTCTGCTCTGTCCTTGAAAGTGGGAAATCAGCAAATTCCAGAGTGTGTAGCTGTGCACATGTTTTTCTTGTACCTTGGATCTGTTCCCATCCAATTGGGTTTTCTCATGCAATTTGTTTAAGGAAAAAAAAAAAAAAGTGTTTTGGTTTCTATTATTGAGAAATTAATATCAATGAAAGTATGAAAAAATATATCCATGTCTGTAGTGAAAACTGTTTCACTATTAATAATGATATCAATTTTGATATCCTGGCAGAGATTGTTAATAACTATGAAAACTGTTTATTAACATTAAATCTCACCAGAAACCTTATTTACAAGGTTCAAAAACGCAGGGTTTGGAAATGTACACAGACAGGGAGCAAGTAAGCTGGAACACTTTAAAGGCAATAGCATAAGCAAACATTTTTACTGGCAGAGAAGGTTTGTGTGGTCACTTAGACCTCTTGCAGTTAGTTATCCTGCTTAGCCACTGGATGGATGCAGGAAGCTCCTTTCTGCTTGTGGCAGAAGGCAATTAATGATTACAAGAAGCTTGGAGTATTTACACACAAAAATATCATGGGACAATACCCAAAGCACGTGGCAGGGCTGCTGCCTGGTTGGAAGCTGTTAGAGGCTTTGGAGTTACCTCAGGCTCCTGGGTGCTTCAGATAAAGGAGGCAGACATCACAGTATCACCAAGGTTGGAAGAGACCTCAAAGCTCATCAAGTCCAACCCAATACCACAGACCTCAAGACCAGACCATGGCACCAAGTGCCACGTCCAAACCTGCCTTAAACACCTCCAGGGACGGTGACTCCACCACCTCCCTGGGCAGCCCATTCCA
>VWZE01000605.1:21304-37703 GCA_013396675.1 Eubucco bourcierii
TTTTTTTTGCATAAGCACTCTGCCGACAATCACAGGCTGCCTTGGAAAATGATTTACAAAGGTGAATTTAAGATACTGCTTTTGGTGTAGAACAGCAGTTCGGAATTTTCCTAACGACAGTTCCATCTGACACCACAAGGTGGAGCCATCTGCCTGCAGCTCTTGCTGCAGTCGTCCTGACTTAGCTGTCAAGTTGTAGCTAAGCTTTAAGTGAAATGCTACCTTCCCTCTCCCTTCTTTTAAATAATAGAAATAAATAAAATTTATAATTATAGAAATAAAAATATATAAAATTATAAATTAATTTATTTATAATTTAAATTAAAAAAAAAACCAAAACGAATTAAAATAAAATAAAATGAAATAAACCAAACCAAAATAAAATAATGTAAAATAAACTAAACAAAAATGAAATAAGACAGAATAAAACGAAACAAAATGAAACGAAACAAAGCAAAGCAAAAGAAAACAAAACAAAAGAAAAAAAAACAAAAGAAAAGAAAACAAACCCAAACAAAATAAAATAAAATGAAATAAACCAAAATAAAATGGAACAAAATAAAATGAAGCAAAGCAAAATAAAATGAAGCAGAGCAAAATGAAGCAAAGTAAAATGAAGCAAAATAAAATGAAGCAAAATAAAATGAAATTAAACACACCAAACCAAAATAAAATGAAACAAAATGAAACAAAATAAAACAAAATAAAATAAAATAAACAAACCAAAATAAAATGAAACAAAACAAAACAAAATGAAATAAAATTAAATTAAACAAAGCAAAAAAGAAACAAACCAAAAAGAAACAAAGCAAAAAGAAACAAAGCAAAAAGAAACAAACCAAAAAGAAACAAACTAAAAAGAAACAAAGCAAAATAAAATGAAACAAACCAAACCAAAATAAAATAAAACATGCAGATATTTTACCAAGAAGCTCTATTATTATTCTGTTTTGCATTCTGGAAAAAAAAAAAAAAAATCACTGAATGAGCGGTAAAGCCCTGGAACAGGCTGCCCAGNTGAATTGTAGCAACTGTCCACCAGTGCTGGGTGGATGTAGACCATTTTTCTTGTGAATTTGCTGTGTTCTTCCTGCAGAGATACTGATAAGATTTGGCTCCACAGCCTCCAAGCTGCAGTTGAGAACCTGAGAGCATGTTTTCAAGCTGAGGGGTGAGGAAAATTGTGAGAAACTGCTTTCCATGAAGCAAGTTCACACCTAAGATTATGAGGTAGTTAAAAAATTCCCCCGTGGGACCAATTCATTTGGGAAAGATCAATGTTGTAGTGTTCAGTTAGCAAAAGCAAACTGGTGAGACACTGGCACAGGTTGTCCAGGGAGGTTGTGGCTGCTCCCTCCCTGGAGGTGTTCAAGACCAGGTTGGAGGAGGCCTTGAGTGAGCTGGGCTAGTGGGAGGTGTCCCTGCCTATGGCAAGGCGTTGGAACTAGATGATCCTTGAGGTCGCTTCCAACCTTACCATTCTATGAAGTTCAGACACCTGACACTCCAGCTAATGGCAAATCACTGCTTTGGACAGTTGTTTAGACACTGCTTTAGGTCCAGTTGTTCTGGATTACTCAAAAGAGAAACGTGGAGAGTCGTTTTTGCAGCAGTAAAACAGGGGTAAGCTCAGGAGCTGGTGCACCTTCAGGTTCCTTGAGCCATGTGTGATCACTGGCTCCAAGGATAAGGTTCTCCACAGCTTGGCTGAATTTGTGCACCCTTCTTCCCAGCCACAACCTTTGCTTCATGTATCCCCATTTGGTTTTGTTTTATGTTTATAATGTCCACTCCAATGCCTCTCAGCAAACTGTAAGTGTATTTGCCAGATTGGTGTCTGGGAGTAAGGGAAGAAGCCTTTTTTTTTTTTCCTCCCCCCTTGTCATTGCTATTGTGGGATGTATGCATCCGAGGAACAAAATCTTTTGCTAGAAGGTGACTGTGACAATCACTCTTGTGGTTTATTGCTTGAAGACAGTGAGGCACCATGGTTCCTGCTGTGACTCAGAATGCAGCAGACAGGGTTTAAAGAGGGAAAAAAAAAAATTGATTTTCACATTTTCTCGTCTTGCTCTTTTCAGTTCTGTGCATGGAAAAAAAAGTTTCTGGTGGATATCTTGGTTTTTAAAGTGTCAAGCAACTGGCTCCCCCCAAAACATGTACATTTTAATGTCAGGGAAACTGAAATGACATTTGTTAACACATATTAACACATGCAGTAACATGCAGAATGTGACATGCCAAAGAAGCTGAAGTGCATGGGATAAGGATGCTGCAGTTTGGTTTAAAACAGAGGACCTGGGTTGCACCAGAGCAGAGCTAAGAAGCAATTGCAAAAGATAGGCCAGAACAAGGAATGGCCAAGGAACAGTGTGTTGCAATCACCAGCAGCAGGTGTAAGGAAGGTTTTAAGCAGCAGGGTATCATTTCTGGAAGGGTAGGGACTGGATCTTTGTGCAGTCTTTCCCATCAGTTGCAGCAATCTGCGCCCAGATTTGCATTTGAGGAAACCATTATCCTTTCCAGCTTGGGTGGGTTGGTTTGATTGGTTTTACGTGTAGAAAATTTACAAGTAGTTGTCATGCAAAGTTCCCACTGTCTGGAGTCCTTCCTCACCCTTGTTCTGCAGTGTCCTACCCAGGACTGTAGCTGGGTAGCAGGGATTCCCAGCTGGTACACTCCCTCCTCATAGCCAGGGCAGTTTGCTGGAATGGCCTCTGTGGTTGCCATGACAGTGACTAGCGGGATCATAACACAAAGGTGAGGAGCCTGTAAGCTGCAGGAGGCCTCATGTAGAGTTTGATTGATAGAAAAAGTGATTTTTTTGGCTTGGTAAGAAAGAGTGTGAGCAGCTCCTCCACTTGCCCCTCACTGAGTTCCCAAGGCCCTAAGCCCTCTTGCAAATCAGGAGGTATTTCCCTAGAGGCTATGAGAAGAGAAGCTTATAAAAAACCAAACCCAACAAAAACCCCCAAACAATAAATTCTTCAGTTTCTCTCTGAAGAATTCCAAATTGGAACAGAAAAGCTAAAGAAGGGCCAAAGAGGAGCTATTGATTCACCCACTCCAACACAGATATTATACTGTGGCTGCTACAGGGTTAAAAAATTCTGAAGCTTGTTTTTTTTTCCTGTTATCTACTGTATGGTTGGACAAGCTTAGAAGCCTGAGAGCTCTCTTATTTTTGTAAAGAGTAGCATGCTATTGCAGTAAAGATTTTATACTGCACAAAGGACAAGCTTTTTGGATGGGGTTTGACAAGGTTCTTTGTCTTCTGGCCATCCTTGGAGTTGCTATAGAATCAGAGTCATAGAATGGTTTAGGTTGGAAGGGACCTCAAAGCTCAGCCAGTTCCAACCCCCTGCCATAGGCAGGGACACCTCCCACTAGCACAGCTCACTCAAGGCCTCATCCAGCCTGGCCTTGAACACCTCCAGGGAGGGAGCAGCCACAACCTCCCTGGGCAACCTGTGCCAGTGTCTCACCACCCTCACTGCAAAGAGCTTCCTCCTAACAACCACTTTCAATCTCCCATCTGCCAGTTTAGACCCATTGCCTTTGTCCTGCCATTCCAAGCCCTTGACAATAGTCCCTCCCCAGACTTCCTGTAGCCCCCTTCACATCCTGCAAACCCACTCCAAGGTCAACCGAGTCCTGGGCTACAGCAAGAGCAGTGTGGGCAGCAGGGCAAGGGAGGGGATTCTGCCCCTTTGCTCTGCTCTCCTCAGACCCCACCTGCAGTTCTGGGTGCAGTTCTGGAGCCCCCAGCACAGAAAGGATATGGAAGTGTTGGAGCCAGTGCAGAGGAGGCCACCAAGATGTTCAGAGGGCTGCAGCAGCTCTGCTGTGAGGACAGACTGAGAGAGTTGGGGCTCNAGACTGAGAGAGTGGGGGCGCTGCAGCCTGGAGAGGAGAAGGCTTCAAGGAGACCTTGGAGTAGCCTTCCAGGATCTGAAGAGGGCTACAGGAAGACTGGGGAGGGACTGTTGAGAAGGGCTTGCAATGGCAGGACAAGGGGAATGGATTTGGAGTGGCAGAGGGGAGATTGAAAGTGGATGTTAGGAGGAAGCTGTTTGCAGTGAGGGTGGTGAGACACTGGCACAGGTTGCCCAGGGAGGTTGTGGCTGCTCCCTCCCTGGAGGTGTTCAAGGCCAGTTTGGATGAGGCCTTGAGTAACCTGTACTAGTGGGAGGTGTACTATGGTAGGGGGTTGGAACTGGCTGATCCCTTCCAACCTTCCCATTCTATGATTCGGGTCAGTAATCTGTGGAAAAGAAAGTGGGAAAATATGCTTGTGGTGTTATGCCTGTGCTAAATGTTGCCTATACAGCTGCAGTTAGCTTAGCAGCATCTCATAATGATGATTCCTCCTTTTACTTGGTGTCACTCACAGTTTCTAGCCATGAACTACCCAAGTAATAACATATTAATGATATAAAATATACCCAAATCATAAAACAATTCATGGAAAAATTTAATAAAATATTGTATGTAAATAATAAAATATTCAATGTCAATATTTAATGAAATATGTAAGGTAAATATTAAATAACATATTTGATGTTAATATTTAATAAAATATTTTAGGTAAATATTTAATAAAATATTGAATGTGAATATTTAATAAAATAGTTAAGGTAAATATTTAATAAAATATAGAATGTAAATATTTAATAAAATATTTAATTGAAATATTTAATAAAATATTCAAGGTAAATATGTAATAAAATATCTAAGGTAAATATTTAATAAAATATCGAATGTGTTTAATAAAATATGCAATGTGTTTAATACAATATTTAATGTAAGTGTCTAATAAAAATGTTTAACGCAAATATTTACTAAAATATTAATTCAAAAAGTTCATCAAACACTTAATGTAAATATTTAATCAAACATTTAATTTAAATAGTTCATAAAATATTTTTACAAAATCTAATGAAATATTTAATGTAAATATTTAATAGAACATTTAATGTAAATATTTAATAAAACTTAACATTTAAATATTTAATTAAAGACATTTAATGCAAATATTTACATTTTACATTTACATTTACAAAAAAGATTTAATGTAAATATTTACTATAACTATTTAATTGGAAATATTTAATAAGCCATCAACTGTTAATAAAAGATCAACTTTATAACATGGGAAGGAGTGTGGTTTCCTTAGAAAAGGTGAAGAACAGGGGACTGAAAGTCAAAAGTGTTATTTCCATATGGTGATTGAGTTCCCACACAGCTGTAGGCTTTGTTGACCCAATTTTTCCATGTGTTGCACCCATAGCTGGAAGCAGATCTTCAAAGGAGCACAACACTCAACATGCAGCTATGAGCTGCTCTATCCAGCCCTCTGTTTTGCCAGGGTTCTATGCCACTAGAAGCAGTAGAAAACCTGGAGGGCTTAGAGCCTTCTGTTCAGTTTTATGCTGCACTGTCAGCCTAATGTAAGTAGGAAATGGCCAAGATTAAACCCAAATTGCCATTAAATTCATGTTTTCAAACGGTTTCTCATTTGAAAATACTCCAAGCAGATCCAATTACCAATTACCACTTAATTATTCTGAACAAGCAGAATTCTAATTAGGCTGATTTGAGCCTCAGCTACCCCCTCAGACTGGATTGGCAATTAAGGTGCTACTTGTACTAGTAATTATGGTTTACCATGAAATTACCCTCCCTTCTCTCCTCTGCCCCCCACCTCAGAAACCATTGAATTATCCATGAGTGGAATTATATTTATCACAGGACTCTCTGCAGTAGAGACTTTGCAAACAAGCACAAACAATTAGAAAACCACTCAGAATGCTGTGCCAGCACAGTAATTAGGGTTTGTAGCTTTTGCTGAAGGCAAGTCTTCTGGGTTGTCTTGCAAGAGGAGCTGCAAGTGCCCCCAGCAATATCCTGAGGCTGGCTCTGCTGATGCCTTTGCAGATGCAGCAGAAGGAACAGAGCAGGGAGCAGTCTCTTTCCTCAGTGTGGTCCTGCAGTAAGGGACAGACTGTCAATTCACCAGTTTAATGTGTGCCAAGGTGTTACAGGGAATAACAGGCAGAGTGCCAAGAGCCAGAGCAGTACAAGGCTGATGCAGTGTATTTCAGCAGGGAAAAGGTGTATAAAAGGACAGCAAGAATAAATTAAACCTGAGCTGTTTTTCATTTGCCCAGGGAATGAAAATCAAACTTCTTGTGCTAATATTCAAATCCTAGTCCTTATAGTTGCAGACTGTTCTTTCAGAGACAGCTTGCTGTACTTGCTTATGAAAGAGGCAGCTTCTGACCTTTCCTCTCTCCCCTTTCTCCACTGAGGTGTGGAAATGTAGTTAGATGTGGTCTGAGAGCTGAATGCTCTACCACAGAGCTTTTGACTTTTGTAGATGGAATAAGAGTCCCATTTCATTATCATTTTCACATTGACTACCTGGGAGGCTGCCTGGTTGTCGTGGTAGGTCTAAGCAGGCCAAAATAGGCTTATCCATGTCCTGGCTTGCCCAGAGATGTTCTTCTGCTCTCCCTCTTCTCTGTTTTAGGGAGAACCAAGCGTGGGAAAGAGGACAAAGAACCTGGAGCCACTGAGTCTGAGGACCCTTTGCAGCCTGTGGTGAAGTGAACAAGGTACACAGGCTCAGCTTGTGCCTGCCTTGTGCAGAGCCTGTGTGCTGCCCTAAAAGGGGTAAAGCAAGCCTATGGTTTCACCTCATCTGGTCCAGCTTGGCTAACTGCCATCCTGATTGGCTATTCTGTGTCCAAAGGCCCATTAGTCTTGGGCTGTATGGGTAAAAGGCATGAGCAGGTAACACAATGTGCTCTGCCTTTGTATCCATGCTCTCTGACAGTATATATGTGCTGCCTTATATCCTGAGCTGCCTGCAAACTGCCTTCCAAAGGTTTACCAGGAGCAGGCTCTAAATGCCTCTACGCCATCAGCCTGCACAGCCAGCCTGACGCTGTGCTGAGACTGCACATGGCATTGCATCCTGCCTGCACCTGAGAGCCTCCTGCCAAGATGGGAATCCTGGAGATGCACAGATCATCCAGAGGAGACCAGGACCAGGTCAGAGCTTGCCTGCCTCCTTTCCTCAGCAGCCTGGGAAGAACCAGAAGTCTCAGTGACTTTGAACTGGCAGAGGGGAGATTTAGACTGGATGTTAGGAGGAAGTTCTTTCCAGTGAGGGTGGTGAGACACTGGCACAGGTTGTCCAGGGAGGTTGTGGCTGCTCCCTCCCTGGATGTGTTCAAGGCCAGGTTGGATGAGGCTTTGAGTAGCCTGTGCTAGTGGGAGGTGTCCCTGCCTATGGCAGGGGGTTGGAACTAGATGATCCTTGAGGTCCCTTCCAACCTTCCCATTCTATGACTCTATGTCTTTAGAACAGAGAAACAGCTGGCAAAGTGAGTTCTAGTGCAGATATTCTTCTCTGGTTGCTGTCATGCTTTTTATTGCCTGCCAAGGGTTAGAAATCAATCAGAAAAGACTCTGGGTTTGCAGTAAAATTGTGATTTCTTACAGTAATGGTCTCTGTCTCAAGCACATATCCATAAATGTAAAAGTCTAAAAGCTCTGCACACAAACCCGGTCTTCTCATCCCTAAAAATGGGGAAAAAAGCCCACAAAGACAGCAAAATCTGCTCTTTGCTAACCCTAAAATGAACACCAGAAAGACAGAATACAGGGAAACAAAGGCCTGCCTGCCTTATAACTGCCAGAGAGTGACTGGGTCAGGGTGAAAACGGAACGAGTTGTAAAGGTTTTGGTTTTCCTCCTGCCAGAACATTCACAGAACAGCAACATTTGCTGACATAGTTTGCAAAAAGAAATGTGCTGCTTTAAAATGGAAGGTGGGGTTGTTCTGTCAGTTAATGTGTTTTTTTTTTTTTCGTTTTAATAACATACCATCTTCTACATTCCAATCTTCAGCCTAAGGCAACTCTTTTTCTTTTTTTTTTTTTTTTTTTTTTTCTTTTTTTTTTCCCTTCCCCATTTCACTTCGACATGATTTTGATCTTGCAAGGACTTAATAATACAGTGAGGAATGCAATTAAAGGCCAGACTGTAGAATCAATTGAATTCTGAATTACTGTAAATAATTAAATCACCATTTTTATTAAAGTTGCCTGCCATTAAAAAGACTAAAGGGAAACAATGAATTAATTCCCTTCGCTGAGTTTACAGAGTGTGTAATTCGAAATGGTTTTGCAGAAGCAAACTGTCAGCACAATAATTTGTCTCCCTGCCTGTAAAACATGGCATATTTCTTCCCATTTCAGTAGCAATCTAGGATGCAGACAGCACAGAATAGAACATTTGTATCATAGTAATTCAAACTACCTGTTTAAGTTAGACAAATGAAAAAAATAGACTCCAGCCCACACATTGTGGCCTGGCACAGAGTAGCATCCAAAGATGAATGCAGCTGATGAGATTAATTTGTTGGGCCCTTACTTATCACCTACAGGCTGAGGCTTCATATATTATGAGATCATTTCCTGATGCATGCACAACATGCTATTTCAGCTTGGCTCCATCTAAACAGGGCAATTTACTGTGGCCAGAAGGGGCCAGAATTATCACCAGATTACATTATTAAAATGGTCTCACAATTAGTTCAACCATTTGACTCCCAAGGAGTAGGTCTACCATGGTCTTCTAAGGATTGCATGTGGAAAGTCTTTCTTTTTGGTCAGTCTTATGCCTGTCACTTTATATATATATATATATATATTTTTATTTTTTTTTCTTCTTCTTCTCTTTGGCATTTTCAGGATAGGAAATTCAAAAGCTCAGGTGCAGAATTTTCTTATTTGCACCTATTCGTTTGCTGGAGTCTGAGCTTCTTCTCTTGGTGAAGTCTTGGTGTAATGTATGGTAGTCTTGGTGTGATGTATGGTTTGCCTGTAAGGAAAAGGTATTATTCCATGCTGCATGAACTGTCCTATGTGCGGGGTGATCCCCAAAGGAAGGCAGCAGAAAGGACAGAGCTAAGACACTCAGTGTGGCCAAAGTGCCATATGCCACAATTTGCTTAGCTCCTTTTCTGAGGGAGGTGAACCTGTGGGCTGGGTTGTGTCAGCGGCTTTGACAAGTGCTTTAGTGAAGAACAGTTTAATATGATTCTTTTAAGGGTAGCCAGCATTCACCTTTTGGAAAGAACATTCTGGTAGTCCTTGCAGGGATCCAGCACATCCTACTGATCTTCAGTAGCCATACCTGCAAAACCTGCTCCATCCTTTGGCTACAGCAGGCACAGGAAGCTCTGTCTGCATCTACTAAGCAGCAGGAAAATTGCTCACAACTAAGTTTATTGTAAACAGTGTTCAGTTTATTGTTTTTTTAACTTAAAGGATGACATCTGTGGGCCTCCTGAATACAGCTGCTGGAATAATGTGCCCCTGAAGACAGAGTAGCATCTCTAATGAACAGTTTATTTACCAACAGTGGATTGTGTTTGGAAGTGCTACTCACAGTACTACTCTATCTATGTCCACCTTCTTTTTTCAGTTGCAATTCATCTTTCCTGTAAAACTCTACCAGGAATCAAAGCATTTTCAGAGAGAAGGTTCTTCTGTGTGACTGTTGGGATCAAGGTTGTGTCCAGAGTAATTCTGAGTATGGTTGGATAAGGTTGAAAGGGACCTCAAGGATCCAACCTCCTGCCATAGGCAGGGACACCTCCCACGAGCAGAGGTCACTCAAGGCCTCATCCAACCTGGCCTTGCACACTTTCAGGGAGGTTGTGGAGCACAGAAGCACAGAATGTGATTGAGATCACATTCTGTGCTTCTGTGCTCCACAAGCTCCCTGGGCAACCTGTGCCAGTGTCTCACCACCCTCACTGCAAACAACTTCCTCCTAACATCCACTTTCAGTCTCCCCTCTGCCACTTCAAACCCATTCCCCTTGTCCTGCCATTCCAAGCCCTTGTCAATAGTCCCTCCCCAACCTTCCTGTAGCCCCATTCAGATCCTGGAAAGCCACTCCAAAGTCTCCTGGAAACCTTCTCTTTTCCAGGCTGCAGAGCCTCAACTCTCTCAGCCTGTCCTCACAGCAGAGCTGCTGCAGCCCTCTCAACATCTTGGTGGCCTCCTCTGGACTCACTCCAACAGTTCAATGTCCCTCCTGTGCTGGGGGTATTCTTAAGGCACATTTAGAATGGCAACCTGATTTCAAAGAAAGATGAGCAGTTTGCATGAGTTGAACTCCTTAATATTTAGCTATGTGATATGAAAACAAGATATTGCACTAATGATGGTGTTAGGAGGATGTTCTTTACAGTGAGGGTGGTGAGACACTGGCACAGGTTGCCAAGGGAGGTTGTGGAACACAGAAGTACTCAATGTGATCTTTGACCTCATTGGGTGATTCTGTGCTCCACAACCTCCGTGGGTGTGTTCAAGGCCAGGTTGGATGAGGCCTTGAGTGACCTGTTCTAGTGGCCTGTCCCTGCCTATAGCAAGGGGTTGGAACTAGATGATCTTTGAGGTCCCTTCCAACCTTACCATTCTAAAATTCATGAAAAATCTTGACCTGACATCATCGTCTGGCTGCAGCTTATTGCCAATATTTCAAGGACCCATTTCTAGGCATGACTTTACTCTTGAAACATTTTTTCCTTTGGCATGCATTTCAAAACTAGTAGTAAATGCCTTCCTCTTGAGCTTTCTCAACACAAAGTGAGGTTGATTATCCAGCAGGCTTACACGTGCGCCTGTTTTTGCTTTACATTACACAAACAGCTGCTCGGCCCTGAGAGCAAGATCAAATGCAAGTCTCTGAACTGCAGGAAGGACAGCAGGAGTGACTGACAGCAGCAAACCTGTGAGACAACTTTAATTTATTTGCAGAGCATGCACATGGAAGGGTCCTCACCTCCTGTTTTGGGTGATGATAAATGACAAGATGCCGACAGTTATTAATTAAGCCGCCTGGCATAGTGATGCACACGACGGTAAGACCTAAGCAATGTGCAGCATTCCTTCTACCCCATCATGAGAATGGGGCCCCTCTGCTGTTCTCTGGCACCACAGAGATTACCCTAAAGCATCAGTGTTCCACTACAAGCTGGCTACCTAGTAACAGCCTGAACACAGGGCCCTAAAAATTGAAATCCTCTCGCATGCGATGTGTAGTAATTAAACTTCGGCATTCCTTCTGCAGGAAATGTTTCTCCTGTGTTGTTCCCACAGATTGTGCTCTGACAACAATATTTAGCCCCATGAACTGTTAACCAATCATAAAAGGATTTTCTCAGTCTGCTTTAACTAAAGGATCAAAGGCAAAAATGTTGTGGTTTTTTTTTTTCCCCCTTTTTTTTTTTTCTTGCCAGATATTGTAATTTAGAGCACAAAACACCAAGAGTACACAGGACTTAAGGCAAGTCAGTCAAACAGAATGGACTTGGGGTAATTGAGTAACTCATAACCCATTTCAGCTTTTCTCACTTGACCTGCCAGTATTCCAGCTGCCCCATATTTTTGTTTGCAATGTATTTAATTCTATTCTACTTTCCGTTACATCTTTTATATTGATATCCTTTATGTGTGTGCCACTTGGAGCTCATGATGTCTAGATACTGCTTGATTGCTCAGAATTTAATATATACCAAATTTCTCACCAGATTACTTGCCTAATGAAACCTTACTTTGAGTTTTAGAATGCCTTTTGACTTTGATGTTGTGTAAGAAGAACCTGCTGAGCTCATTCAGCTGCCTAATACAAATTGCAATGATTTTTGTCTGCATTTTCTACATAAAAGAAGTGAGTAAGCTCTCAGTGTTGTAGATAACAGTTATTGGAGTACTGTGTGCAGTTGTGGAGCCCCCAGCACAGGAAGGACATGGGAGTGTTGGAGTGGGTCCAGAGGAGGTAACCAAGATACTGAGAGGGCTGCAGCAGCTCTGCTGTGAGGACAGGCTGAGAGAGTTGGGGCTGTGCAGCCTGGAGAGGAGAAGGCTTCCAGGAGAGCTTGGAGTGGCCTTGCAGGATGTGAAGGGGGCTACAGGAAGGCTGGGGAGGGACTATTGGAATGACAGGACAAGGGGCAATGAGTTTGAAGTGGTAGAGAGGAGATTGAAAGTGGATGTTAGGAGGAAATTCTTTACAGTGAGGGTGGTGAGACACTGACACAGCTTGTCCAGGGAGGCTGTGGCTGCTCCCTCCCTGGAGGTGTTCAAGGCCAGGTTGGATGAGGCCTTGAGTGACCTGTGCTAGTGGGAGGTGTCCCTGCCTATGGCAGGGGGTTGGAACTGGCTGAGCTTTGAGGTCCCATCCAACTTTCCCATTCTATGATTCTGTGAATGCCCTATACATTTCCTCAATCCACTGGAATTCTGTGCAATTGTCTGTCCTCTCTCACCCCTAAGTAATGATTTCCTGATAGTGCTACTTTTCTTTCTAAACATGTAGAAATTAATCACAGAATCACACAATTGCCAGGCTGCAAAAAGAGTTGAGATCATTGAGTCCAAGTATGACCCAATGTGTTCCTTTACACAGCTGCATGGGTGGCCGCTTCCCTGGTCAGCCTGCTCCAGAGCCAAATGACCCTTTTGGTGGAGAAATTTTTCCTAATATCCAACCTAAACCTCCCTTGGCATAACTTAAGGCCATCTCCTCTCATCCTGTCTCTTGCTGCCTGGGGCAGTAAGTGAAAAGTATCTGCTTCTTAGCACCACTCTTAATCCAAAAGAACAATTTTAGAAGAAAATGATCACTTTTAAAACTATCTTCTTGTGCTAATTTGACTAGAAGAAAATAAGGCCCTGCAAATAGCAAAACCCTCCAAATGGGAGAGTAATTACCTTAAATTAAGCCTTATTTCTGGTTATAAAAAAAAAAAAAACCAACCAAAAAACCCAACAGACAACAACCACCACCCAATTCTAAAAGCATGTTGTGCAGACTGGAAGCATTAGAGTTAAATACTGTTCATATTATAGTGAAAGGGAAGGAAATAGGCAGGAGGAAGGAAGGAAGAAGAGATGAGAGAATCTGGCAGATGTAAATAGCCTCAGAGGAGCCACTGTGTCCCAAGGCCTCTCCTAAGGGAAGTTTTTACACCAAAGAATCTGGTAGCTTGAATGAAGAATGACATAACTTATTTATCTAGCCAGACCTGAGCTGTTTGCTTAAGGCATTGAAATAACCTCATGCCACAAGCATTAAATTGTTGCTGAGGTGATAAAGATGTCTGTTTAATTTAGGGGCTTGGCAACCACGAGACAAATACACTTTTATTTCTTGGCTTGACAGTACATTTAAATTGCCTGGAAAGCTGTGAACAAGAAAGCTTGAGTCTGGTTGTAGGAGCCTTTAGTAGGAAGATGTATGACAGAGTCAGAGCTGTCACCCTTTGAGATGAGGACATTGGTGTTGCACTTAGGAACACCAAGCACAGACCACATCTTGGATGCTGTGCATATTCATAGGAAAGGGACTTTCCTATGAATTTAAATCTAAATTGAATAATTTAATTTAAAACTATTTTACTTTGATTTAAAGCTAAAGTACTAAGCTAAAGTACTTCACCTGGAGTACTGTGTGCAGTTCTGGAGCTCCCAGCACAGGAAGGAGAGGGAAGTGTTGGAGTGGGTCCAGAGGAGGCCACGAGGATGCTGAGAGGGCTGCAGCAGCTCTGCTGTGAGGACAAACTGAGAGAGTTGGGGTTGTGCAGCCTGGAGAGGAGAAGGCTTCCAGGAGACCTGATAGTAGCCTATTAGGATCTGAAGGGGACCTACAGGAAGGCTGGGGAGGGACTATTGACAAGGGCTTGCAACGACAGGACAAGGGGTAATGGGTTTAAATTGGCAGAGGGGAGATTTAGACTGGATGTTAGGAGGAAGTTGTTTACAGTGAGGGTGGTGAGAGACTGGAACAGGTTGGCCAGGGAGGTTGTGGCTGCTCCCTCCCTGGAGGTGTTAAAGGCCAGGTTGGATGAGGCCTTGAGTGATCTGTACTAGTGGGAGGTGTCCCTGCCTGGCAGTGCCTGGCTGGAGAGTAGTCCTGAGGAGAGGGACTTGGGAGTGGTGGTGGAGGAGAAGCTCAACAGGAGCCAGCAGTGTGCACTTGCAGCCCAGAGAGCAACCAGAGCCTGGGCTACATCAGAAGTGTGGCCAACAGGGCCAAGGAGGTGATTCTTCCCCTCTACTGTGCTCTGGTGAGACCCCACCTGGAGTCCTGCATCCAACTCTGGAGCCTCTGGGACAAGAGGGATGTGGAGGTGCTGGAAGGTGTCCAGAGCAGGGCCACGAGGATGAGCAGAGGGCTGGAGCTGCTCTGCTGTGAGTAGAGACTGAAAGAGTTGGGGCTGTTCAGTCCAGAGAGGAGAAGGCTCCCAGGTGACCCTCTTGTGGCTCTCCAGTATCTGAAGGGGGTGACAAGAATGCTGGGGAGAGACTTTTTAGGCTATCAGGTAGTGACAGGACTGGGGGGAATGGAGCAAAGCTGGAGGTGGGGAGATTCAGGCTGGATGTTTAGGAAGAAGTTGTTCAGCATGAGGAAGGAGTTGCTCAGGGAGGTGGTGGATGCCTCATCCTTGGAGGTGTTTAAGGCCAGGCTGGATGAGGCTGTGGCCATCCTGAGCTAGTGTGAGGTGTCCCTACTCATGGCAGGGGGGTTGGAATTGGCTGATCCTTGTGGGCCCTTCCAACCCTGACTGATTCTGTGATCTATGATTAAGAATAAAACTCATTTTGGCATCAAAACAACCCAGAAAAGCAACATACACCTGATTAAGTGGGGAGACAAGATGGCATCAGGATCTTTGTGCAGGAAACACTGCAACTTGACATTACAGCTCTCCAACACTCAGTGTAAAAACTGTTCTCACATTTCTGGGAACAAAAAGTACCCAGCCCCTTGTATGTAACTGGAAAAAAACCTTTGTGCAGGGTTGTTTTCTGATGGCTCTGAGACTAAAGGTTGCACTGTTGTGTGTAACTGAGTAGCATCACTTGCACTTGCAAGCTCTGCAGCTTGTGCTGGCTTAGTTTTAAACTGTGCCTTATTTCAAAGGTGGAACTTCCATTTCTTGCCTGTTGAGGAGAACTGAAGCTTGCTCCAATGCTCAGCTTGCTCTGAGACTAAAAGTTGCACTGTTGTGTGTAACTGAGTAGCATCAGTTGCACTTACAAGCTCTGCAGCTTGTGCTGGCTTAGTTTTAAACTGTGCCTTATTTCAAAGGTGGAACTTCCATTTCTTGCCTGTTGAGGAGAACTGAAGCTTGCTCCAATGCTCAGCTTGCTCTGAGACTAAAAGTTGCACTGTTGTGTGTAACTGAGTAGCATCAGTTGCACTTACAAGCTCTGCAGCTTGTGCTGGCTTAGTTTTAAACTGTGCCTTATTTCAAAGGTGGAACTTCCATTTCTTGCCTGTTGAGGAGAACTGCAGCTTGCTCCAATTTCAGGCTAACAACTTGCACAGAATGCTCAATCCAAACTCCAGCTACACATAAATATGTCCTATGTTAATTTAAGACCTTCGAGCCTGTTTACTATAGAAAAGTTGTTCTCTGTGCCCATATACTGTACTAATTTGAGTGAAAAGAGCTAATTATAAGTTGATGTCATATGGCTAAAAAAATCACTTGTTTATTCCTGCTGCATTTCACAATGCTGATTTTCTCAACCACGTTTGCAGGACACATGCAAAATGTGTTGGTTTTTTTTTTTTTTTTCTTCCCTGGGACCAGGACCTCTCTGGATAAAGTGCAGCTCTTTATTGTGCAATTTCTAATTAAAAAAGTTGAACCTCATGCAAAATCTTTGGGAGCCTGGTGGCTACCAGCAGGGTGTTTGTGCTGCCTGTGAGTGTATCTTTCCCTGAATGATAGCAGCATTAGGATTAGCAGGGGAAAGAAATAAAGCAGCAACACTGTTTGCAGTAGATCATGCAGTATGGTTTGTCTTCTAAACAAGTTGGAGATAAAAAGAAGGGGCAAATCAATGTTCAGAGCTGATCTGGGGAAATCATGAATCCTGTATGAAAGAAACAAACACACAACTTGATTTTTTTTTTTTTTTTCCTGTGGACTATCCATTATGAGAACTGTTCAGCTGCTGTCAGGCAGCTGTCTCCAGCCAAGTGAAGGTAAATTTAGTTTGCTAGCACCTAAATTACATACCATGATGATATTTTATTGCAAAAAATTACAGTGAGGAAGCTCACTCTTGCCTGAGAAGTTCATAGTCCTGAAGGAAAACTTTCAAATCTACCTGGACTTCAGGAGGGCCTTTGACACTGTGCCCCACAGCAAACTGCTGGCTAAGCTGTCAGCTCGTGGCTTGGATGCCAACACTCTGTGCTGGGTTAGGAACTGGCTGGAGGGGCGAGCCCAGAGAGGGGTGGGGAATGGTGCCACATCCAGCTGGAGGCCGGGCACTAGCGGTGTCCCCCAGGGATCAGT
>VWZE01000605.1:47977-69777 GCA_013396675.1 Eubucco bourcierii
AGCAGGAGGTTGCTTTCTTCTCTCAGGCAAGCAACACCAGAACAAGAGGACACAGCCTCAAGCTGTGCCAGGGGAAGTTTAGGCTGGAGGTGAGGAGAAAGTTGTTGCCTGAGAGAGTCATTGACTGCTGGAATGGGCTGCCCAGGGAGGTGGTGGAGTCAGCGTCCCTGGAGGTGTTGAAGGCAGGTTTGGACGTGGCACTTGGTGCCATGGTCTGGTCTGGAGGTCTGTGGTATTGGGTTGGACTTGATGAGCTTTGAGGTCTCTTCCAACCTTGGTGGTACTGTGAGACTGTGATACTGTGATAAAAAGCTCATCTATGGTATTCTTCTTCCTTGTAGATATGACAGTGGAGACAGCTGCACCATTTCTTTGTCTGAAGACCATGTACACTTTCAAGCTATTTGCAGCTGATGTCAGGTTAAATACATTAACTGGAAAGCATCCCAGCTTTTAGTCAGGGTAGGTATTACACTGAGGTCATCATTGCTATTGAAACCAAAATTCACTTAGAGCAGTAGAGGGACATGCATGTGTGTAAGTGCAGTGTACCCATCCTCATGAATTCAGAAGAGACTGAATTGATTCATTGCCTTACTTTTCCTTCCTGCTTTAAGCCTCACTGCCTAAGGCTTGCATTCCATTCTGACAGTTCCTTTGACCTGGTACAGAAAACAGGTCAAGGTGCCTGGTGCTCACTATGCAACTGCCTGTCCACATCTGGGCTGAGAGTGTTCTGTTGGGTATCCAGACCCTGAGACACATGTGTGCAGTTCAAGCTTATCTGTGGACAACAACTCATAGTTTACATGCTGCCCAGGAATTCAGTTCCTGATATGTTCAGGAAGAACTTGTTTGCTTCTCAGTTCTTTTCCTAAGATGCTGCTAAGCCACCCATGTCCAAGCAACCTCTATCTGCCTCCTAAGAAGTTTGCTGATTCACATACTACCTTGAGAATGCTATGATGTGATCTCCAAGTAGGCAAGAACTAAATGGAATCTTAGTACTCCCCCACCAGCAAATGCTCTGAGGAAAACCCAGTGGCTGCCATTTTCAGTGATAGAATCATAGAATCATAGAATGGGAAGGTTGGAAGGGACCTCAAGGATCAGCCAGTTCCAACCCCCTGCCATAGGCAGGGACACCTCCCACTAGCACAGGGCACTCAAGGCCTCATCCAACCTGGCCTTGAACACCTCCAGGGAGGGAGCAGCCACAACCTCCCTGGGCAACCTGTGCCAGTCTCTCACCACCCTCACTGCAAACAACTTCCTCCTACCATCCAGTCTAAATCTCCCCTCTGNCCCTTACTGTAAAGAACTTCCTCCTAACATCCAGTCTAACTCTCCCCTCTGTCAGTTTAACCCCATTGCCCCTTGTCCTGCCATTCCAAGCCCTTGTCAGTAGTCCCTCCCCAGCCTTCCTCTAGCCCCCTTCAGATCCTGGAAAGATACTCTAAGGTCTCCTGGAAGCCTTCTTTTCTCCAGGATGCAGAGCCCCAACTCTCTCAGCCTGTCCTCACAGCAGAGCTGCTGCAGCCCTCTGATCATCTTCATGGCCTCCTCTGGACCAGCTCCAACACTTCCATGTCCTTCCTGTGCTGGGGGCTCCAGAACTGCACACAGTACTCCAGGTGGGGTCTGACAAGAGCAGAGTAAAGGGGCAGAATCCCCTCCCTTACCCTGCTGGCCACGCTGCTCTTGATGCAGCCTAGGACTCAGTTGCTGTCTGGGCTGCATGTGCACACTGCAGGCTCATGTTGAGCTTTTCATCAACCCAGACAGGAATACCTCAGACCCATACAATAGCACTGCTCAGCGGTGGAATGATGACAGCCTAGTGAAGAATAATAAGCCTACAGCTCCATCTGGTGAATCAGCTGGCCAGCAACCTTGGCACACTGGAATTAAATGTAAGAAAACCCCTCAACAATTGATTTCCAGGAGTGCTTTGTAGAAGAGACAAAATGAATAGGATGCTAATCCTCACAAAACAAATCCTTACAAGATACCTCTCAAACCTGTTCACTTTTATTCATTGGCAAAGCTAATTCTAGCAGAAACCTCTGTGCAGTACTAAGTGGAAGTCCACTAGATAGTCCCTCTGTGCTGAAAGCATTATAGCACATGAACAATTTTAAAAGAAGGGGGAAAAAATCCTGCTACTGGTTCTAGCATCAGAAATTTCATTAGTTCTGGCTGACAGGAGATATTTGGATGAAAATATTTCACTGATGAAAACAAATGTTGCAATTTGCTCAGTGGGAGAAAGCTGCATTTGACACAAGTTTTTCAACTCAGGGAGCATGTGGTGGTCTTACACAGTGTGCTTTTCAGCTACAAAGGCTTTTATGATGATCAATTCCTTCTCACATCACTGAGAGGTAAGCCAGGCATACTCATATAGGAGAAAAATGTGTCCAGTACCATAGAATGGTAAGGTTGGAAGGGACCTGAGGGATCAGCCAGTTCCAACCCCCTGCCATAGGCAGGGACACCTCCCACTAGTACAGATCACTCAAGGCCTTGTCCAATCTGGTCTTGAACACCTCCAGGGAGGGAATAGCCACAACCTCCCTGGGCAACCTGTGCCAGTGCCTCCCCATCCTCACTGCAAACAACTTCCTCCTAACATCCACTTTCAATCTCTCCTCTGCCACTTCAAACCCATTCACCTTGTCCTGCCATTCCAAGCCCTTGTCAACAGTCCCTCCACAGCCTTCCTCTAGCCCCCTTCAGATCCTGGAAAGCTACTCTAAGGTCTCCTGGAAGCCTTCTCTTCTCCAGGCTGCAGAGCCCAAATTCTCTCAGCCTGTCCTCACAGCAGAGCTGCTGCAGCCCTCTCAGCATCTTGGTGGCCTCCTCTGGACTGGCTCAAACACTTCCATGTCCTTCCTGTGCTGGGGGCTCCACAACTGCACCCAGGACTGCAGCTGGGGTCTGAGGAGAGCAGAGCCAACGGGCACAATCCCCTCCCTTACCCTGCTGCCCACACTGCTCTTGCTGCAGCCCAGCACACAGTTGCTGTCTGGGCTGCACTCACACTGCAACAGAGGCTACTAACAGAGGCTCAACATCCACAAATGGAATTCAAATAAAACATAACAGTGGCTCCCAGTCCTGTATTTGGATGCTATCAGTTCTAACTTCGAAACAACTTCATAGAATGTTCACTTTTCAGCAGTAACATCCTGCAGCAGTCTTTCTCAAAGTATTTTATGTCAGGACTCGTGGGGCAGAGTAGCATGCTAGATGCAACACTTGCAACCTTGCAGATTCAGCTGCAGCACCAAAGGATGAAAAGCACTCAGAAAATGTTATTTTCTCTTTGAAACAGTTTTCAGTTATAGATGTCCTTCCTCTATTTATGCAAAGATTTAGTTCAGCATGAGTAGAAGGTGAATTTAGTTTTACAAACATTTTTTCTATCTGGACTTTGTTCCTTACTAGAAAATGCTAACAGTTTCTAGCCTCCACTTTTATTTCCCCCACTTTTTGACTTCACTCTTTTAAGTACAAACCCCTCAAGCTGCTGCTCCTTCTTCCATGGTACAGGATTTGGCATGGTAGATTTCCTTGTTCTCTATTTTACTGATATCCCATCCCTTCTCCAGACTGTACCTACACAGAAACTACTCCATCCCTATTCATGACAAACATATTAATGTGAAATCCCAATCATTATTTTAGACATAATGAAGCTTTCTGGGCCCCCCAGCTCAAGAAGAACAGGAAGCTGCTTGAGACAGTCCAGCACAGAGCCACAAAAATGATTAAGGAAGTTGAATATCTTCCTTATGAGGAGAGCCTGAGGGAGCTTGGGGCTTTTTAGCTTGGAGAGGAGGAGACTAAGGAGTGACCTCATTCATGTTTATAAATATGTAAGGGGTGAGTGCCAGAAGGCTGGAGCCAGGCTCTGCTGGGTGATACCCAGTGACAGGACAAGGGACAGTGGGTAGAAGTTGAGGCATAGGAGGAACCTGAGGAGGATTTTTTTTTTCCCCTGTGAGGATGACAGCACTGGAACAGGCTTCCCAGGGAGGCTGTGGAGTCTCTGTGGGCATATTCAAGAACTGTCTGGATGCGTTCCAGTGTGATCTGCTCTGGGTGATCCTGCTCTGGCAGGGGGGCTGGACCAGATGATCTTTCAAGATCTTTTCCAGCCCCTGACATTCTGTGATTCTAAGAGGTTTCAACTCCAAAAATGTAGTGTTGCTATTTGTAACAAAGAATGGTTTAAAAAAAAATATCTTCCCCAGTTAGCATGCTTGTAAGGAACATCTCACAGCGAAGGACAAGGATGCAGTAAATTCAGAACAAAAAAGTATTTCTTCCAGTACCTTCTCAGTTTTATATTACCTTAAAAAAAAAAAAAAGAACTTCTCATTCCTGTGAAGTCTTTCCTTCTACAATGAAAAAAATGAAATTTTAAAGTCCATAGCATCTAATTAATAATGAGAAGCATTTCACAGCAAAGGACAAGGATGCAGTAAATTCAGGACAAAAAAGTATTTCTTCCAGTACCTTCTCAGTTTTATATCACTTAAAAAAAAAGAACTTCTCATTCCTGTGAAGTCTTTCCTTCTACAATGAAAAAAATGAAATTTTAAAGTCCATAGCATCTAATTAATAATGAGAAACATCTCACAGAAAAGGACAAGGATGCAGTAAATTCAGAAAAAGTATTTCTTCCAGTACCTTCTCAGTTTTATATCACTTAAAAAAAAAGAACTTCTCATTCCTGTGAAGTCTTTCCTTCTACAATGAAAAAATTGAGATTTTAAAGTATATAGCATCTAATTAATAATGAGCAACACAGCAGCTCTTCTTGGCCAAACAGGCAGAGGAATTTGCAGCACTACTGTACTGAAACAGCAAGGCAAGCCTAAAAGATGAAGGATAAGATCTAGAACTGGAGCAGTGTTCTCACATTCTAACTATTTTTAGCCTCCTCTAGAAGTAGAGCTAAAAATGCTTCCCCCACTGAGTCATCTATCAGTAACTTGTAACAGGATATAACCATCTTAAGAGCTCAATTTTAAAAATCAGTTCAGAGCTTTGCCTTATTTATTCCTCTCCACTCTCACATCACAAAGCATTTGTTGAATCAGTTTTTTTACACTGAGATAAACAGGCCTGAGTACCAAGGAAGTTGCCACCAGAAGTAAGCAGCCTCCTGGGAGTTAAAAGTAAAAGGTTATCTTGAATGCAGGAACAAATTCTTGTATATGTTGATGTGTTGCTATGTCTGGATACTGACAAATGCAAAACCATCACCATTAAGATAAACAGACTCACTTTTAATCAGCCATTCTGGATTTAATCTTAACAACTGCTAGCCTTCATTTGCAATGACTCCTTTAATCTGTATGGCAAACAGAATCAATACATTATTTATTTTAATAGAAAGGAAATGTTTCCTGTTCTGTGTGGTAGATAACAATGTGCATTTCTCTTTAATGATACCATGCAAGCAATCCAAGAGCATGCTTCTGCAAACTGCACTGTAAGCATACCTGTGCTGCCCTTCTGAAGTAATATGCATGTGCCCAATTCCACCCTGCTCACAAACAGTGACAGTAAAGGAGAGACACTTCAACTCAAAACAAGCCTCAGAAGGCATCATATTCTGCCACTTACAACTTGATCACATATCCATTACATGCACTCCTAAAAATCAGACATAATTTCTTCCTTGATACTGTTTTTTTTTTTTTTTAACCTCAATATTTGCTCTTGACATTTTTTTTTCCTAGTATGACTTGAAAACAAAGGTAAAAGAGCATTTAATGTCAGGGTATTTCATGCCAATTACAACAGCAAGAGGTACAAATATTCTTGGAAATAGTGTGCACCAAGACTGGGAGCTGAATGGCTTTACAACCAGAGTGTATTGCATAAATTCACACTAAACACAACACTGCAGTGTTACAGGTGAGTGCATCTGAGCATTTGTATCTATGTTTCTCTATTCCTTGAAGCTCAAACACTCAGAATTTAGGCACCTGCGTGCATGAAAAGGAAGCTGCAGGAAATACTTCAATTAAGAGTGATCATACTCCAATTAAGAGTGATCTAATGCGATGTGTTGGGGAAGGGTCTCAGAAAAGGATGCTCTGACAGCATACAAAACAAGGCTTAAATGAATCACACTCATGCCAAAGTAAACCACATATGCCGTGGAGTCTGCAGGGGGCTCTGAAACACCTGAAGACAGCTGTTACCCCTGGAGCTACACCCCCCCTGAAAACACCTCTTTATTGCAGCAGCTCTCAATAGCAACAATTTGATGCCACCTTGAAAGACAGACACAGAACTGGAGGAAGGTACTTTTCATTAGCCAAAAGAAGGAATTCTGTCTCTCTTCCACGATGTGATTCAGGTTTGGGAATCTAAATCTCCTAAGGTGTCCTCTGATGGTTTGAGAAATTTGAAAGAATCCAGTGGTGCTCTGTTCTAGGGCTTCAGTTTGCCCTCCTTCACTAACTGCTCATTGAGCTGGCAAAGCTGCCTTAGAAAGCCATCATTGGGGCCTATCTCTCGCTTCTGCCGGACAGTGCTCAGTGCAGTCCTGACGTCCATCTTCTGGCGAAGCATGAGGTAGGCAATGACCAGGGTAGGAGAACGGCTGTAGCCCTCACGGCAGTGCACAAACACTTGTCCTGCAGGAAAAGACAGGTTTGACAGTTTGAGTTATACTGAACCTGTGTTTGAAAAGCAACACCTAACAGCTGGGATGTGAAGGGGACTTCTGAATGCTGCCGAAGAAGTGTAGGACTCAGAAGAAAGCTGCTGCCGCTCTGTGAGTAGCTGCATAGTTTATCACCAAGGGTGTGCTGAATCCTTGAGGTCCTTTCCAACCTTACCATTCTATGATTCTACACTGATTTATTGAATCAGAAGATCTGTGCTGGTTTGAGGCTAATTGGAATATTTTAATAGAGAAAACTATATTATAGGCATAGTTTTATGACCAAGGGTGTGCTGAATCCTTGAGGTCCTTTCCAACCTTACCATTCTATGATTCTATACTGATTTATTGAATCAGAAGATCTGTGCTGGTTTGAGGCTAATTGGAATATTTTAATAGAGAAAATTATATTATAGGCATAGTTTTATCACCAAGGGTGTGCTGAATGCTTGAGGATTGTGAGCCTTGAGGTCCCTTCCAACCTTACCATTCTATGATTCTATACTGATTTATTGAATCAGAAGATCTGTGCTAGTTTGAGGCTAATTGGAATATTTTAATAGAGAAAATTATATTATAGGCTGTGAAAGGAAAAAACTGGTGATGTCTGCTTCACTCATAGGCTTGCTGAGATGTTTAAGAAAAGAATACAGAACAAAGATCAGAGACTCAGGATTGCAGACACTCTGGGGCTGTCTAGCAGCTTCTGGCCTCCTCCTCTCTGCCGAGTAACCTCACTAACCATTTTCCTTCTAACTCCCCTGGCCCATCCTCCAAACTCACCTTGTGCATAAGGCAAACCTTGGGGTAAGGTATAAGGGTGGGGAGAAGGTGGAAGGGTGATTGGAAGCCCCTCCTGGGGTCTCTGATTTCTGGGAGGGGAGTTGTGTTTCTGTATTCCCTTTAACTTGTCTATCTCTGTAACTGTTCCTTGTCTGTTGTGCCTATCTCTGCTTGTCCACTGTGCTAAGCTGTAAACAGAGCTTCAGTCCTTAACTTCCAGCTGTCTGAGTCTAGTCTGGGGGATTTTACAAAGTGTGGGGGCCAGGGAACTCCCAAATCATCACAAAGTGTAATGCAGAAAGAAAAAGGCTGTCTGTGAAAACTTCACACTAACCCAGATTTGCTACTATATTCCAAAGACTCAAACTGTGTCTATCTCCAGTCTTTGGTGGTTTAGAGTAAGCCCTGCCCCTAAAGCCAACCAGTGCCAAAGAGCACAAATAAATGATGCAAAGTTTCAAATACACTGAAGACAGAGAAATACACTGGATGGCACACACTGCATCTCTTCAAAGATATCCAGGCTGCACTGCTGCCATTCCCTATGCTAACTCCCTATGCTTCCAGCTAACTGATCTGGGAATTCATTCTACACTCTTGCTGGGTTGTACTGAGTTTGTGTGGCAGTTTGGAAGGGGGCTACAGCAATGGCTTCTGTTAGAGGATGCCAGAAGCTTCCCTCATGTCTGTTATAACCAGTGCCAGATAGCTTTAGGATAGACCTGTCACTGGCCAAACCTGAGCCCAACAGCAGCAGTGGTAGCTTCTATGCTAACATAAGAATGGAATAAAAAAACCTGCTGCAAAACAGCATCTGGGAGAGAGGAGTGAGAATATGTGAGTGAAACAACTCTGCAGACACCAAAGACTGGGAGAAGGTGCTCCAGGCCTTGAGGCAGAGATTCTCTGGCTGCCTGTGGTGAAGACCATGGTAAGACAGGCTGTTCCCCTACAGTCACTGGAGCCTAATGGTGGAGCAGATATCCATATGCAGCCTGTGGAGGACTCCACACTGGAGCAAGTGGATGTGTCTGAAGAAGGCTGTTATACTGGAGCAGGTTCCCTGGAAGGACCTGTGGAACTACAAAGAGGAGCCCATGCTGGAGCAGGTTCCCTGGAAGGACTTGTGGAACTACAAAGAGGAGCCCATGCTGGAGCAGGTTCCCTGGAAGGACCTGTGGTACTACAAAGAGGAGCCCATGCTGGAGCAGGTTTGACTTGTGACCTCATGGAGGACCGATGTTGGAGCAATCTGTTCTTGAAGGACTACATCCCATGGAAATATCCCAATGCTAGAGCAGTTCATGAAGAACTGCTGGGAAACACCCATGCTGGAGAAGTCCATGGAGGAGTACCTCCTGCAGGTGGGATGTCACACTGGAGCACGGGAAAAGAGTGAGGAGGAAGGAGTATTAAAGACAATGTGTGATCAACTGACTGCAATCTCCATTCCCTGTCCCCTTGTGCTGCTCAGGGGTAGGAAGCAGAGAAAATCAAAAGTGAAGCTGAAACTGGGAGGAAGGGAGGGGTGGGCAGAAGTTGTTTTCAGGTTTGGATTTATTTCTCATTATCCTGCTCTCATTTGAGTCTCTCTTTGGATTTATTTCTCATTATCCTGCTCTGATTTGAGTCTCTTTTGCAGGGGGGTCTTTGCCAACCCGAATGTGTCTGTGATTCTGTGATAACTGGTGAGTGATCTTATCTTTATTTTGACCCATGAGCTTTTTATTGTTGCTTTCTCCTCATGTCCATCTGAAGGGGGGGGTGGGGGTGGTGATAGAGCAGTCTGGTGGGCACCTGGCAAGCAGCCAAGGTTAACCCACCACATGGGTAAATCCTATAGCCACCAATAATAAAGCAGGTTACTGCTGCCTGTGAGAAGTCTTAACTCAGTTTTAGTGCTTCCCAGTTGCTTCCTCTTTGACCTGTTTTACCAGACACAAAAACTTTTCTAGCAGCCTCAGGCTACTCTCCAGAGTAATTTTTTTTTCTAAGGCAAGAGAGCAGATGAACTACACACACACATTTTCATCATAACCACAACTTGCTTTGAGCCATAGCAACAGAAAGCCTATAACCACATTTGCCTTCAGCTGCAGAGGCTTCTCAGTTCAAGGCAAATTTCTAGAAGACCTAAAACAATTACTTTTCAACATCTGGGAGCCTGTAGCCACAAATCAGCAATATTTAGAGAGTCTTGATCATATATATGGAAGATAAGTGACTCTGCAAATGATCAGAGGCAAAAGTGTTTCTAGACTTTGAGAAAAGCAGACTTAAGGGTTGCCTTCCAGGCCTTTGACACACCAGTGCTGCCTTCCAGAACTTCCTGCAACTACTACACTAAAATGGCATTGAAGGATTTTTTTTGCTGCCTCTTCACTGTCCTGACTCCACACTTCAGTGTCAAGCAGAAGGATCAAATTTCCATAGCAAGTTAATTTTAAAACTGGCTCCAACATCACCCAGCTCCTCTTTGTTTACCACAGTAAGAAAACAGTGGCAGGCATGGGAGAAAACTGCTAAGGCTGAAAGAATCAGGAAACAGAACTGCTACTGTGAATCGAGCCTGACTCTGCAGCTGGTTAGGGAAAGCCACGGCACAGCTGGCACTGTTACGCTCTCCTGTCCTACTGCAAACACAAATTGCTAAGAAACATATGCAGCACACAGAAAATATGCTAGAAGGATATTTCAGTTTGCCTTACCATCCTTCTGGGAAAGAGCTTTCTCAATAAAATCAGCTGCCTCCTCAAAGTAGCGGCTGAGGTTAAACTCTGGTGTATCGTTAGCTTTAATGCCATGGTATCTGATGCCTGTGCCTTCGTAGAACTCTGCATTAGTGTTCACATGCATGAATGACTTCCCCTCTGCTGCATTCAGAACATGGGTTATCCCCAGATGTTGCAGCCTCATAATGTTCTTGGCTATGAACCTGCATGGTAAAAAGAGTCAAGAAAACAATTAGGACTCGACAAATCCATCGTTTATGATGTCCACTGAAAGCATTGTTAATCAAACCCTTTGATTTTTCTATTAAGAGATGTTAATATACTTTATCCAGAAGTGAATAAAGTATAGATCAAAAATTCACAGCAATGTTTAGAGCCATGGCCACTATGCAGGCATGAGAGCATGCTACTGTCTTGGCTGAACAACTGCACAGAGCACACGTGAAACCTCCCTGCTGTGGCATAAATGTGTTAACTCTTTCTGAACATAAAATACTGGCATAAATGTGTTAACTCTTTCTGAACACAAAACACTGGAGATAGCAAAAAAACCCAGGACAGTCATTCTAAGATTAACTGCCTAAGATAATTAAAAACCCAATTATAAAAAGCCTCTACCTCAGCCACCAGTGTTGCAGGGCCAGGTAAACAGCACTCACTACTCGAGGAGACGGTCCGGAGAAACAGGCATTTCAGGGGGCAGTTTCAACCACTGTGAGACAGCACTGGCTCACCCTCATGCCACAGGAAGATGGGAAGTAACTGTTGAGTAAATGTTCCTGCATCTTCAAAGGTCTCATCTAAAAACTCCTGTCTTGGTGTTATTTGACATCTTTGAAGTCACAGAAAGACCCGGCAAGGCTACCCAAAGGTCAGCACCACAGTGATACAATTCAGTCTTTCGTTACTTTAGTTCCATCACAAGAATTAAAATTTTTAGTGTCTTTAGCTGAAATCAGTATTCAAATGGAAAAGAATCCAGATGAGTGGTGTTTAAGATGCTTAAGAAAGCATTCAGTACTTTTAGGGCAGCTCAGTCCTTTCCAACTCTTCAGTTCTATCAAATAATTGTAGCTCACAATTTTCATGTCATTCAAGGCTACATGAACATCTAGAGCATTCCTTTTCTCCCAATGACTCTTCACCCCCATAAACTGTAGTGTAAGCTGATGAATCCTTATGAAGCTTTTACATTTTCTGATGTCTGTGCCAAGTTAACTATGTCAATGAGCCAAATATTTGTAAAGACTTCATTACCCAAACAAATGTTGACAGATTTTCCATCTGGCAGGACATCATCTGTGCCAGGGGGCAAGTAGCAGTGCCTGGGGAATTCTGCTTGCAACACAGAAGTAAATCCTACAGTGCAAGGCCAAAACAAAAAGATGTCAATTTCAGCTGTGAGTTCCTGTGCTTAGTGGGGTGAGGATATGGTTTAAGTAATAGTTTATCAATAAGTGTGTATCTGATAGTGGTCAGGATCAACAGCAACTTGTGTTCTGGAACTGTGGTTGAATCTGACAACACAGACTCTGTCTCCCTTGGAGGCAAACTCATTCCCAGTGAAAGATCTGTGGAGATTTTATAGATGTTTTTCTTAGCTAGCTAGAGGTGAAAACCAGAGCATTTGTATGCCATGTTTTCTCCCTTTACAAACACTCCCTGGATCTCTCCCATTTCATTCCAGCTGCATCATGTTTAGTGTGAAAACAAAGCTCCTGCTCCACTTCCTTCCTAGGCTTCCCTGCAGCCCAGTGCAAAGCACTGAACAACTTTGTGCAACTGAGTTTTGAAGTGTGAGCCAGTCAGATGCACTGCACTAAGGCAGCTTCAAATATGAGATGTATTGCAAGATGTGCATGGATGCTAGAACAAGACAGGATAGTGAACTGCAAATACAGGTCCCAAGCAAAGCTTTGGCTTATTTCCTGCACACTGTAGTAAAAGCTTTACTGAGACCTTGTATACTGTTGGACCCACTTATGCACAAAGCCTGAGAGGTTGAGTGCAAAAGAGGTTCACTTACAGTTTGTAGGAGGAGGAGTCAAGTCAGAAAAACATCTCTCTCTTCAGCCTTCTTTACACAAGGGAAGTACAGAAGAGGGACATGCAGCTGGAAATGGCATGAGAGGAGATCTGCACAATTGCAAATTCATAGAATGCACTGATTGGAAGAGACTTCTAGAGTTCATCTAGTCCAACCCACCTGTAGTAAGCAGAGACATCCCCAACTACATCAGGTTGCTCAGAACCCCATCGAGCCTGACTTTCAATGCCTCCAGGGATGGGGCCTCCACCACCACCCTGGGCAGCACATTCCAGTGTTCCAACACCCTCATAGTAAAGAATTTCCTCTCAAGGTGCACTCTAAATCTGGCCTGCTCTAGTTCAAAACCATTGCCCCTTATCCTAGTGCTATATGCATTTGTAAACATTCCCTACCCAGTTTTTTGTAGGCCCCTTCAAGGTACTGGAAGGCTGTTATAAGGTCTTTCCAGAGCCTTCTTCAGGCTGAACAACTCCAGTTTGCTCAGCCTCTCTTCACATGAGAGTTGCTCTTGCCCACTGATCATCTTTGTGGTTCTCCTATGGACCCTGTTCAGCAGATCCACATCCTCCACAGCTAGACACAGTATTCTAGGTGGGATTTCACCAGAGCAGAGCAGAGTGGCAGAATCATTCTTCCAGACTGGTAACTAATATAGCAAATGCCACTTAGAATGCAGTATACCACAACCCCACTTGATTAAAAAAAAAATAAAAAAAAAATCAATCCACTTAGAAATTAGTATTATTTCCAGTTTGAGAATATCAAAGTTCACTGACTGAATCTTAATATTCATCCATTCAGCTACACCTCAGCATTATCTTAGGAATTAGTATGATTTCCAGTTTGAGAATATCAAAGTTCACTGACTGAATCTTAATATTCATCCATTCAGCTACACCTCAGCATTATCTCAAGCCTCTGTGTATGCTTCAAAGATAGTATTGCCTACTAAGTCTTCATAAAGTAAGTTTTCTGTTCCCACTCTGAGCTTTTTCAGCACACAAAATTATTTCTCACCTCTAGCTGTCCTTCACAAATTTTCACTAACCTCTTAAAAACACTGACAGTAGAACTGCATTTTGTCTGTTAGCCCAGCTAAAGGAAACTGTTCTTAAGGTACAAACTGCACTGGTGCTCCAGGTCATTTCCAGCTGTCAATTATTATCATGTCAAAGCACTCCTCAGGGGTAAAGCTTTCCACTAGACAGATTATTTTCCACCTTGCAATTCTCACCTGCATTCCCTGTTTCCCTAGACAACCCTGCATGTGAAGTCCATATTGTATAATTAAAGTCAATTACCGAACAATGAAAGCTGTTCTGTACTAATTATCTTCACATAACTATTGACTGCACAAATCACTTTGCAGGCTATCATATAATTACTTCCAGGTCAGACTGGCCACTGAGATAATTTTGGTCTTATCTCTAGATGCACATGCCCTGCATCAACTGGCAGTGACACACACAACTTGGCTTGGCTTAGGTTAATGAAAATCTGTGGGTTTGACTTCTACTGCTTTAGCATTTGCAAGGATTTATCACACATATGTATAAAAAAATCCCAAATTTCACAGATAAACAGTGGACAAAGATGGGTAAAGAAGGGGAAAAGAATCAGCAGGGTATGGTAGGACAGGAATGGTTAAATTGTAATCTTGGTGCAAATAAACATCACGCAACTGAGGAAACAACTCTCAACTCTTCTTCCCATTGATGGGCTTTTATCATAGCCATATGCATATTGTTCTGCCTCCCATCAAGTACTTAAGATGAATAACTAGGATAAGGTATTTTAGTGCATACAGTGCAAAAATACTCATTTGACCAGTCACGGGCAGGGGAGGTGACTTGTGTTAAAGCTTTGCCATCCTTAGGTCGTTCTGCACATAGTTAATGCAAGATCTAATACCTGTATTGCTACTTTGTCATGTTCCAGCTTATTCCACTCATCTGGCACAGAGTTATGGCAGCACTGCTGCCAGCAGGCTCTTGCAGACCACACTGTACATACACCTCATGGCATCTTGTCTCTCCTCCCTGTTCTGTGTGGCAACTTGCCAGGAGGAAATGTCAGGAGAAAGGGGGAAAAAAAAAACCAAACCATCTCTGGCGCAACTGAGAGCTTCGTTCTTAAGCAACGGAGTCAGTTCTAACCTTGTCTCTATTATAGCTTAGGTTTGGGACTCCAACGAGACACCGAATATTTCAGATGTCACTTGCGAGCTGTGCCTCGTCATGAGCCGCGTCGGGCACCGGCAGCAAGCTGCCTGCTCGCTAGGCCTCGCCGTCCCACGGCCTCCTGGCGGACAGCTCGAGGCCTTCGGGCAGCACAGCACAGGCCAGGCTCCGCAGGGCCTCCCGGGGCCCGCACGGATCCCGCCTGGATTCGTTCGGGAAGGCTGCCCAGGGAACCTCCACCGCCTCCCAGCGCCGCACTGCCTGCCCGCGCAGCTGGATCCGGCGCGTTCCGGTCCGAGGCTGCGGAACCTCCTCCCCCGCGGCCGCCCGCGCGACCCCGCGCGGCGCACTCACGCGTTGCCCACGTGGATGCGCGGCACCACCTCGTTGCTGTGCGCGCTCGGCAGGCTGTAGCAGCCGCTCCCGTTAGCCAGCAGGTCGTTCAGCTCCTCTACCGAGATCTGGTAGTCGGACATGGCCGGACTCTCCCCCATCCCTGCCGGCCAGCCAGCCAGCAGCCCCTTGGCACAGCAGCTCCCGCCCCGCCCCGCCTGGCACCGGCCGCCGCCTGCTGGGCGGAGCGGCGTCAGCTGGTTCTGGCGGCGGCGGCCGGCGGCGTTGGAGTGGCAGTGGCGGTGACGGTGACGCGGGCAGCTTGCGGTCGTTTTGGCTTGCTCTGGTCCGGCTGCCTCCGCCGCGCTCGTCGGCCGCAGGCGGTTGCTGCGGCGCAGGGGATGGACGCAGCAGGCCTCACTCTGAAGCTGCTTTTGGTCGGGGACAGCGCCGTGGGCAAGTCCAGGTGCGGGATGCGCGGGCGGGCCGGGCCGGGGGCTCTCGACACTTAGCTGAGGTCTCGGTTTCTTTCCCCACAGCCTCCTGCTGAGGTTCACTGACGGTGCGTTTGAGCCGTGCCTGAAACCCACCATCGGTGAGCCCAGAATCCGTCCGGAGGGGTGCAGGGGGGGACACTGTCGATTTGTTTTCGTTTGCGTCCCATTGGCGAGAGGCAGCGGCGGGGAGCGGGACCGGGCGGGGGCCGGCTGCAAGGGTGGGTGTTCGCTAGTGTTTTCTGACAAGCCTCCCCTTTTTCTTACGTCTTAGGTGTTGATTTTAAAGTGAAGAAAATAGTGGTAGACGGTCATGCAGTGCAGCTTGCAATATGGGTAGGTTTTGTTTCGGTCAGCTTGGGGTAGCTTCGCTCTCGACAGATGCGCACCTTGCAGGAGAGGGATTTCATCCCCTGCCACCCAGGACAGCGCTCCCAGGACAGCGCTCCCAGGACAGCGCTCAAGTAAACTGCGGAGAAGTGAAGTTGTGGGTGGGAGTTGCATGGTTTCTTTTGGGGGCTACGCAGCGATACTTTGTATGTAGTATATACCAGAAGCAGTCCATGTGCTTTATGCTGGTTAAAGTCAGGGAGGAAGAAAAACCCAACAAAGCAACCCCAAAACCAACCCAACCCAACTAACAAAACTAACCAAGGAAGAAAAACCCAACAAAGCAACTCCCAAAACCAACCCAACCCAACTAACAAAAGACTAACCAACACAAAAAAAAAACCCCAAACAACCAAAGAAACCCCCAAAAACCCAAACCCACCAATCCACCAACCAAAAAAAAAACCCAAAAAACCACCACCCCAAGATCAAAAAACAAAACTGAAACAAACCAAACCCAAAACAGAAAAAAAACCAAAAACCCACCAAATTGATCCAAAACTATTTAAAAGTTGCTTTAGGTTTACTGGGAGACTTGAGGCTTTGTCCTGAGCTTCCCCATGTTCTATTTCCACCACTTTAAGCTGGGAAATCACATCATGACTGTTTGATCAGGATGATTTACAATATTAATTCACCACATTTATTATTATGGAGTGAAAGTGCCCTGGAAGGCAGAGAATTTTCATTTGTAGTCACAGGTATTTGCAAAAGGATGTGCCATTGCTGTTTAAGTAATTGGGGCTGTTGGAAGGAGAGCACAAATGTGTCTTGGATCAGTATTAACAAAAGTAATACAAATGCCAAAACTTGAATTGCTTTCTTGGTTTGGTTTACACTTTGTCTACAGAATGTAGAGCAAGAGGCAACAGCCAGTGAGGAATATTTAGTGGCCCTATCATGGGGATGCTGATCACTAGCAGAAGCTTTGCTCAGAGGAACCAAGACATGTTTGTCCTAATAATTGTAGGGGGTGTGTCTCCTTGCTGTGAAATTAAAAGCAAGGCCAGAACTTGCACAAGTTGTTGCATAGCTGGCAAAGGCACCTTGGCAGCACTCCCATCAAATGCTGTCAGGAGAAGCTGCTGGGTATGGGGGAAGAAACAGTGCAATTGTACAATGTTAGGTACAAACTTTAATGCCTGCACCAAGGTCAAAAAGAGGCCTCTGCAATAGTGTCAATGTGTGCATAGATGCCTAGGAGTACAATTGCCTCAGTACTGACGACCTGAAATAAGGAAATGGTGTCAATTTTAGCTGCTTTTAACAAGAAATAAATCACAGTGTAGCCCTTACTCTCTTTATTGTAGCCTTTACATAAGTTTAAATAAGTATTTTTTGGTAAATATCATATTTGTTCAATTCTTTTGCTTCCTTTAGTGTTTATTCTGAAGGGTTTTGAATTTCATGTTGCTCTTAGAAGATTCTCAAGGATGTGTACTGCTGAAATTGGAGATTTCTCATCTGCTTAGAGTCTTAGCAAACTTAAAGTAGTCCTTTGTGACTGCATTCTCCTTTCACGCTGCAGAGGAGCAAATCAACATTTTTGAAACCACTCTTGTCTCCCTTCCTGCAGAGTTGTCTCTCTGGAAAACCACTTATTCCCTTCCTCAGCTCAGCTGATTATTAACTGATTAAGTCTAGCTAGTTGGATTGCAGCCTTTTATGTGTTTCTCTTGAGTCTGCTTGGCTTCCTTATAGACTCACTCATGTTACAGATGTCTGTGCTTGTCAATTTAACCTTCAGTCAACTCTTCTCCATGCTTTTCTACCTCTCCTTACCTGTCTCTTGTTACTGCTACTAATGTTTTTGTAGAATCATAGAATGGGAAGGTTGGAAGGGACCTCAAGGCTCATCCAGTTCCAACCCCCTGCCATAGGCAGGGACACCTCCCACTAGCACAGGTCACTCAAGGCCTCATCCAGTCTGGCTTTGAACACCTCCAGGGAGGTTTGTGGAGCACAGAATCACCCAACGTGATCAAAGATCACGTTGGGTGATTCTGTGCTCCACAACCTCCCTGGGCAACCTGTGCCAGTGTCTCACCACCCTCACTGTAAAGAACTTCTTCCTAACACCCAGTTTCAATCTCCCCTCTGCCAGTTGAAACCCATAACTGCTTCTGACTCCCTCTGCCAGTTCAAACCCATAACTGCTTCTGCATCTCTCATTCTGCTGCCGATTTTACAGATCCCTACTGGTCCTGTGGAGTTTAGAATAACTTTTTTTTTTTGTGTGTGTGTGTGTTTGTTGGTTTGTTTTTGTTTGGTTTTTTTGTTCTAATTATAGATGATTTTGTGTGTGTCTATGGTTTGGTTTTGTTGTGGTTTGTAGTTTTGTTTGGTTTTGTTTGTTTGTTTGTTGTTTTTCTCTCTCCTCTGTAGGACACAGCGGGACAGGAACGTTTTAGAACACTGACTCCCAGTTATTACCGAGGAGCACAGGGGGTTGTTCTAGGTAGGAGGTGTATGGTAGAAAAACCCAAGTCTAAAAAGTGATGTTTTTCCTTACTACTGCCTTTACAGAAGGAGGTTGAGAGAATTAGAGGCACAAGTACAGTTTTTACACCACTACTCCTCATTAGCTCAGATGCTGAGTAGACAAAACCACTGGCAGGATAATAATGCTGCTTTCAAGTATTTTAAATCATAAGTACAGGTTGTTGAGTGACTGAATGATTAGTTTTGTAGTTAGTTATTTGGTGAGTTTCTGGTAATAAAATGGATTAGGTTTTGTGGTTTGTTTTTTTTTTTTTAATCTTTTTTTACCTCAAACTGTTGATATAATTAAAATAAGACATGAAGTTTGGATCATGTGGGGGACTGCTCGCTTGCTGTGTCAAAACAGCAATTAAAAGAAGAAGGGATTTTTATTCTTGGGGTGTGTGAAGGCTGAACACCTTTTTGTGCAAAATATTCTTTATGATGCAGCTTTTTTAACCTTAGTGATGAAGTGAATGCAGTTCCAGAGTTTCCAGTCACCAAACTCAGGATAGATGATTTTAGCAGCAGTTTGTGTATGTAGTTACACATTAAGTGAGGTGACAAAATATTTTAAAATCATAGAGTCATAGAATCAGTCAGGGTTGGAAAGGACAACAAGGATCAGCCAGTTCCAACCCCCCTGCCACAGGCAGGGACACCGTACCCTAGATGAGGCTGGCCAGAGCCTCATCCAGCCTGGCCTTAAACACCTCTAGGGATGGAGCCTCAACCACCTCCCTGGGCAACCCCTTCTAGGGTATCACCACCCTCATGGTGAAGAACTTCTTCCTAACATCCAGTCTGAATCTACCCATTTCTAGCTTGGATCCATTTCCCCCAGTTCTATCACTCTCTGACACCCTAAAAAAGCCTCTCCCCAGATTTTTTGTAGCCCACTTCAGATACAGAAGGCCACAAGAAGGTCACCTGGGAGCCTCCTCTTCTCCAGACTGCACAGCCCCAACTCCCTCAGTCTCTCCTCATAGCAGAGCAGCTCCACCCCGTTGAGCATCCTTGTAGCCCTTCTCTGGACACACTCCAGCATCTCCACATCCCTCTTGTCCCAGGGGCTCCAGCACTGGATGCAGTACTCCAAGTGGGGTCTCACCAGAGCAGAGCACAGGGGGAGAATCACTTCCCTGGCCCTGCTGGCCACACTTCTCCTGATGCAGCCCAGACTCTGGTTGCTCTCTGGGCTGCCAGTGCACACTGCTGGCTCCTGTTGAGCTTCTTGTCCACCAGAACCTCCAAGTCCCTCTCCTCAGGGCTGCTCTCCAGCCAGGCACTGCCCAGCCTGGATTGGTGTTTGGGATTGCCTCAATCCAGGTACAGGACCTTGCACTTGGTCTTATTGAACCTCATGAGGTTGGCTTGTGCCCACCTCTGCAGCCTGTCCAGGTCCCTCTGGATGCCATCCCTGCCCTCCAGCCATAAAATGTTCTTTGTGGTCTGGTTCAGAACTAATAATAGGTATAAATCTCTCTCAAATCTATTGCAGAGATGCTCATGTTCTGTTACCCTTAGTGACTCTGAGTGAGCACAGCCAGTGTGTTCCAGCTCTGGGAAGAGGATACAGTTGATGAATCTTCCTGAAATTCCCTAATACTGCTTTTTGTCTGGGGGGGATGGGGAGTGTGTTGGGTGTGTCAGCTTGTGGGGACTAAGTTCTGCCATAATGCAGTAAACATTGTTGAAGACTCTACAGCTGCTAAGCACCTTTTCCTCTGTTACCAGTGTATGATGTTACAAGAAAAGACACTTTCACAGGACTGGAGAGCTGGCTGAATGAGCTGGAAATGTATATCACCAAAAGCAGCACCGTCAAGATGTTAGTTGGCAATAAAACTGATAAGGTCAGTGTCAAAAATGCATTGTGCTGCACTCTTTGACAGGGAAGTTGGTCCTGATAGAGTATAAATGTGAGGTTCAGTGCTGAAACTAACACTGCTCTTGTGTGGGGAGGCATCTGGGCTGTGAGCAATCTGGGCTGGGCAGATGCCACTGTCATTTTAGAAACAGGTAGTGCTAAAGATTTTAATGGAGGTTTTCTGGAGAGATGCAACTGAAGAGAGATTCTCTTGTGACATTGGGAGGTTCAGGCTCTTAATATAATGGGAGGCTCAGGCTCTTAATATAGTGGGAAGTTCAGACTCATAATCATAGAACCATAGAATGGTAAGGTTGGAAGAGACCTCAAGGATCATCTAGTTCCAACCCCCTGCCATAAGCAGGGACACCTCCCACTAGCACAGGGCACTCAAGGCCTCATCCAACCTGGCCTTGAACACCTCCAGGGAGGGAGCAGCCACAACCTCCCTGGGCAACCTGTGCCAGTGTCTCACCACCCTCACTGTAAAGAACTTCCTCCTAACATCCAGTCTAAATCTTCTTGCTGCCAGTTTAATCCCATTGCCCCTTGTCCTGCCATTCCAAGCCCTTGTCAATAGTCCCTCCCCAGCCTTCCTGTAGCCCCCTTCAGATACTGGAAGGCTACTATCAGGACTCCTGGAAGCCTTCTCTTCTCCAGGTTGCAGAGCCCCAACTCTCTCAGTCTGTCCTCACAGCAGAGCTGCTGCAGCCCTCTGAGCATCCTCGTGGCCTCCTCTGGACTGGCTCAAACACTTCTATGTCCTTCCTGTGCTGAGGGCTCCAGAACTGTACACAGTATTCTAGATGGTGTGTGAGGAGAGCAGAGCCAAGGGGCAGAATCCTCTCCCTTGCCTGGCTGCCCACACTGCTCTTGCTGCAGCCCAGGACTCAGTTGCTGTCTGGGCTGTGCCCACACACTGCAATAATCAATTGAATTTTCCAGCTCTATAGACAGGGGACTATTGACAAGGGGGAATAGGTTTGAAGTGGCAGAGGGGAGATTGAAAGTGGATGTTAGGAGGAAGTTGTTTGCAGTGAGGGTGGTGAGACACTGGCACAGGTTGCCCAGGGAGGGTGTGGCTGCTCCCTCCCTGGAGGTGTTCAAGGCCACGTTGGAGGAGGCCTTGAGTGCCCTGTGCTAGTGGGAGGTGTCCCTGCCTCTGGCCGGGGTTTGGGACTGGCTGAGCTTTAAGGTCCCTTCCAAATTTACCATTCTATGATTCTGTGATTACATAGTTTTATAGACTTTCAGCAAAGTGTCAGTTCTGCAGCAGTGTTTTTCCAGGGACTTAATGTGGCAGGTGTCACTTCAGTCACATTCTCCATTCATCTTTGCAGCCTGATCGTGAGGTAGAGAGGAAAGAAGGACTCCAGTTTGCCAGGAAGCATTCACTGCTTTTCATAGGTAAGTAACCCTTGGGCCAGCAGCTCCTGCAGCACTGTTACCTCATCAGCATCAGCTGCTTCTGCTGCATTAGTTCTTCAGCATGGATGTAGGTTTGTTTTTTCAGAGGTGCTCTGCACTGACTGCAATTGGAGGTACCTTTCTCTGAAATCCAGCAATTTACTTTATAAAATCCATGGCCACACATTATATATATTCTTTTCAAACCACCAGGATATTTTTAATTCAGAGCCCTTAAGGCTGGGGTTTTTCTCCTGACTGATGTCAGCAAAGACCTTGCAGTGTGTGCATGCAGCCCAGACAGCCAACCGAGTCCTGTTGGCATGCAGTGTGGGCAGCAGGGCAAGGGAGGGGATTGTGCCCCTTGGCTCTGCTCTCCTCAGACCCCA
>VWZE01000608.1:7370-17370 GCA_013396675.1 Eubucco bourcierii
AATGGTTTGTGCAGGGACAGTGATAACAAGTTTTTGTATGTAATCCTAAACATTAGGATAAAAGCCTTTATCTTCAGCTATTAAGTAGGCTGTGTATGTGGACCAGAGAGTCTCTCAAGCAGCACACTCCAGCTGAGTTTGATGGCTTGACTGGAAGCCTATGGCTGCTGTGCTCTTCTTACTTTAGCACTTTATAGCTTGTCTATTTAAACTTCATGTTTCATATGTGTTTTGTCACGGCTGCTAGTGACTCCAGTGATCAAAAGTTTCCATTGCTGTTTATTCACACTAATTTTTATTGTGTGAGGTTTGGTTTACAGAGTGACAAGCTTCTATGTCTGAATTTTGGGTGTTGCTTTGTCTCTGACAAAATACTGGAAGGGTGTTTATCCTGGCCACCTGTGTGACACTCACTGTAATTATTATCTTAATTACTTCCCACCTGTATTGCAGTGTCTCATTTGGGCAGATTGCCTGTCTTGATTAAAATCTGAGCTGCTAAGATAGCACTATAACCAATGGCTCTTTCCTCAATTACTTGCTTTTCCAGGTGAAAGCTTGAGTCCTTGTTTCTAGCTTGAAATTTTCTCAGCTAAACTTTTACCCTGAAAAATTTTCACCTAAACTTCACACTGCAAGCCTGTTAGGTCTTTGCTAGATTTAAGAGTTGGTTTCTCTTTTTTGGATTTGCTTCCTTTGTTTTTTCAAACCCAATGAGTACTTAGTTTACATCTAAGGAAATGTTGAAAATCTTAATACTATATAAAATAAGAATAGAAAAAGGATTATGTTCTATCTTAATCCTTTGAAAAGCCTTTGATTAAGAAGGAGGAAATCCCTTTTCACTGGGAGCTAAAAGTCATCAATAGAATAATCCCCTAAACTTGTTAGCTTTTTGTTTTGTTTTGTTTTGTTGGGGGTTTTTTTGTTGGTTGAGTTTGGTTGGGTTTTTTGTTACTTTGGTTTAGTATTTTGTTGCTTGTCTCCTTTTGTGTCCCCTTCCATCCTCTTCTCCCCTGGTTATTTTTCTGGATTTTTGGTGGCTTATGTCCACCTCAAATAATGGATGTTGTCATAAAATTATTTTCCTTTTTGTCTTTTAGCTTTTGTTCTTAAAATGGCATGTAGACCAATCTAGGAGATATTGAGAGTGAGGTGATAAAATTGTATTAGAATAAAATTGCTTTAATTAATAGAAGCCCTAAATGATAGCTGTGATACACAAATTTGACAGTAATCATTTGGCAAGATGCCAAACTGCTTGGTAAGCAGTTGGTTTTTGGTTGGTTTTTTTTTGTTTGTTTGGGTTTTTTTGTTATTGTTGTTGTTGTTGAGCATTGTCCTAGAAAACTAAGAAGTTACTTTTTATTGTTAGGGTGAACGTCTCTCTTTCAGCACCCTTCCCTTTGTTTGTCCTTAATGCTACCTACATTACATACACAAGTTTCATGTAGTATGTTAGACATTTGTAAAGCTTAGAGGAAAAAAGGCTTTACAATAATTCTGAGACAGTAGTGGAATGACATCTGCAATTATTACTCCAGTTTTTATAGTATGCTTATCTCTAGTATGATTGTTTTTTTAAAGACTGACCTGAGCTTGTTGATTTACGCTTCTTTACGTACAACAGGCCAAATGATCTCATAAAGAAGCTATCAGTTACAAAGGCTGTGTTCAGGGACATCAACCATTAAGTTACACACTCTGAAAGACAGCTTAATTCACATCTGACCTGATGCAGGAGAGACATTTTCAAAAATGGAGCTGTCAGCATCATTTTACTGTTTTTTTGGGGGGTTTTGGTTGTTTGTTTTTTTTTTACTTGCTGTATACACTAAAAGGAACAAAAGATATAATGACAAATGAAAAAATGAAAAATACCATAAACTGTCCTCTGTTTTTTGGTGTTTTGTTTTTGTTTTTTTGTTTTTGTTTGGTGTTTTGGTTTTTTGGGGGTTTTTTGGTTTTTGTTTTTTTTTTGTTTGGTTTGGTTTAGTTTGGTTTTTTGGGGTTTTTTTTTGAGTGCAGACTAGGATTCAACATATCTGAAAGAGAAGTTATTTCTTCACACTTACAAATGCCTCATTTTGTTTACATAGCTGTTTATATATTTGGTTTGCTTTGTTCCATTATGACAGAACATGTGTCAACTGCTAACCTTCTGTAAAGAGTTAAATGGCAAATCATGAGGTTCAAGGGTGCAATAGTATTTTGCAGTGTGTGTTTTAAAACAGGGTCAGTTTTACTGCAGTAAGATTAAATGTCTATCCAAAAAAACTATGCGTTGAGTTAAAAATATGATATAGAATCATAGAATGGTAAGGTTGGAAGGGACCTCAAGGATCATCTAGTTTCAACCCCCTGCCATAGGCAGGGACACCTCCCACTAGTACAGGCCACTCAAGGCCTCCTCCAACCTGGCCTTGAACACCTCCAGGCAATATGGTTCTCAGCATCCTGGATATAACTTCCCTCTCTTAGAAGCCAAACATGTAACTTTTCTTTAAGGAGTTGATTTAAGTAAAAGCATGATCAGAGATGTATTAGCCTCTCTGTGCTTTTCATCCCCAGTTCATAAGTCTTCTCCTAGTTGACAGCTTTTCTAATACTCCTCTGAGACAGCAGTTAGTAGATGTGAGCTTGGTCACCTGGGACTAATCATCACTCTGAAATCGATGGATCTTCTTTTGTATTCATTGCACATTCAAACGTAGTAATTCACCTTTTCCCATGAAGGTGTCCCTGTAGTGAAGCTGCTAACCTTTTTTTACCTTTTAACTTGTAAAAATGCCATTAATAGCTCATTTGTAACTCATTGCCAATTCTGTCAGCATGTAAAACGACACACTAGTACTCTTCATACAACTAAAATCTGGGTGCTCTGTGAGTGTCTCAGTACCCATTGTTCTGAAAATGTGTGCATATATTTGGATATCTAAATATAAATTAAAACAGGTGCCCATTTTTAGCTGCATTTTATAAGAAATGTGGATTAAAATATAGGATTTAGCCCTCTGTTTACATACCATATTCAAAATGAATCAATTAAAAAGGGGGCATATTAGAACATATCCAGTATTTTTAAAATATATTAATAATATTACCCCCAAAAAATTACATTGCCAGTTATTTAATAATAGTATTTCTTACCCTCTTAACAAAATAACTGCCTCAATCATAGAATCATAGAATGGTAAAGTTGGAAGGGACCTCGAGGATCATCTAGTTCCAAACACCTGCCTTAGGCAGGGACACCTCCCACTAGCACAGGTAAAAGTATCACTTCAGAAAACACTAAACAAATTAATCTGGCAGAAGATTATACCTATTTCAAATTCCTCTCTTTACAACCAGTTTAATTTTTCTTAGCATAAAAGTCAATAAGCACCTCATTGGTAACTGTGCTGATAGCTAATAATCTCAGGTTTCAAGAACAACCAAAGTAATTTTCGTTAATTTATTGCTTAATCAGTCGGTGGCTTGGGAAGTTATTGCATACAACCAGTTCAAGCAAGACCAAAAATCTGAAATCTCTTATGCTCAAACTTTTGCAGAGCAGGCTGTTGTGTTCAGTTTTGACCATCTCCAGAAAACAGCATAGCCAGAGTGAGGAAAACTGTAAGTGCAAGTTGGGGAGGAGGAGCTGGGTGGATGAAAATGTAGAGTGCAGGAACGTGAAGAGAGGCTTATCTTAATGTAAAGCCATATATAACACCAGCATTTTGTGTTGGTGTAACTTGTCTTAAATTTGAGGTCCGTAGATTGCTAGAGGAAACTGCTGGTCCTGCGCAGATCCCTATGTGTTTAACAGTAAAATACCACTTTGCATTCCCTACCATGATCTTTTTACAAATCGGATGAATGTACTGTGTGTTTTTTTTATACCTGCCACCACATTAATTTTTTCCTTCAGCCTCCTCTCACCATGCATGTTTTGCCTACAGTCTTATCATTAGTTAACCTGTTTATAGCAGTAAATTAAATTTTACCTCTGTAAGAAAGCTATTTATTTCAAATGGTGAAATAAACTCAACTCATAGAACGCCTGTCATCAGCACTTTGGCTGCTACGATCAGCTCTGCTCCAGCAGCTGGGACTTTGGATCTTCCATGTCTGTTTAGCTGGCTAAACTATAGGTTTTGCCTTATATAGTCCTGTCTCTAGGTTTCCATCTGCTGATCCTGCAAACTGTCTTTAATTGAATAGGGCAAAAGCAGTGCTTGCTTGGAATCAGCCATACTGTGAACTGTTGTTTTAGTCAGGAAGAAGTAGCTCTTTAATCTATAGCCGTGAGTTGAATTCTCACAAGGATACTTATTACGCCAGTTCCTGGGAGAGAAGGGTCAGGTCACGAGTATCTGATTGCCAGCAATTTCCGTAAGACCTATCCTGGGAAACACATGAGGAGGGCAGTTGGAAAGCTTTAGAGTAGGAATTGAGAAACACTATGTGAAACAAAGGAGTTAACCTATTTGTAACCTCTGTGAGTTCTTGCATAAGGATGATGTTGGGATTCCAGGTGCTGTCAGTTCTGTGAATGCATCTCATTTGCCGAAGACATTAATTTGAAAGAAAATGCACAGAAACTTAAATGCAAAATAAAGCTCTTGTCTGTTCCCTACCTGAAGCAGTTTACTTCATTACACCTCACCAAATATTAACTACTTTTAGTTATACATAAAACTTGCTCTGTTTTAGGAACAGTATCATTAACTTTATGGTTCACTAACAGCTCATCACTCCTGCTGAAAGCATCAATACATTTCATATGCTACCTTTAAATTCAAAGAAGACTTTCCAAATTTAGGTGAAGGTGAAAGCCTCACTGCTTTGTCTTTTTTCTTTAAGAGATGAAGAGAGAAAGTACAACATAAAAACACTTAAGTCATTTCCCTGCAGTGTCCCATGGTCCAGGAGATGTGGGAGGGAGAGTATCACAGCAAAAAGGAGAAGGTGTAAGACACACTTCTGAGAAATGAGACGCTGGTTTCTTGTGTGATTGGTTTGTGTGTGATGAGGGGAACGAAGATGAAGCAGATAGAAAAATGTATGCCTTCTTATTTGAGACAGCCTGTGTAGTGTTACTAGGACAAAGAATCTAAGTGCTAGACTGTATGCAGAGAACCCCACAGGTAATCTCAGAAAAATCTTAGGGAAGTGCTGGTTTTTCACAGCAGTTGCATTTTTGGAAACACAGAACGTTATTATTTGAGGTACTATGTTCTTGGCTTCCAGTGACTCCTGTTTTTAAACTGTGGAAGATTTGCAGCATTTTTTGTTGGGATTTCCAGAAGCATTGTATCAGTCTGGATGAATTCCTCTGTGACCTAAGATAGATTGTATGGTCCTGCTCTGGCAGGGAGATTGGACTCGATGATCTCTTTGGGTCTGTCCCTTCCAACCCCAACAAGATCGTGTGATCTCGTGTTCCTGTATGGAAAAGAAAATAACAGAGGTACAATATGAATAGAATACTTGGTGATAAATAATTTTCATGGCCAATTTGTTTAAATAATTAAAAAATAGTTAAAATTCTTAAAACAGTTGTTTTAATGCTTATGGCTTTTACCTGCCTGCTTTTCTTGGCATATAATTACAGCCCAGTGTTTAACAATCCATTTTATATTTCACTCTGGTGCTCGACAAACCTTAGTAATTAAAGGCTTTCATTTGAGAAAAATCAACAACTTCTCTGTTTGCTGTGAAACATCACTTAGGTTAATTGCTTGACATCAGCTTTAATCTGTATCTGAGGATGAATCCTCATAACATAGCTTATTCAAACACTGCTACTTAGCTCAAATTAGCATTAACAGCATCCCGTTCCTTGTTTCTTGGAGAAGGTCTGTTGCTTACTTGCAGTTTGCTTTAACTGGGGCTAATTGTAGGTTTCCTAAACACTCAGTTCCCTGGTTTCCTCACTTGACTGCAGCAAATCTGAGTCACAGTTCCCAGTGCTCACTTGTTTAGAGTATGTGGCAAGGTGTGCTTAATAAATTTTCCTGCAAAACACTGATGCTTGTTTGTGTGGCTGTTCGCTGAGAAATGATCCTTTATGCAGAAGATGAAAAACATGTTGATACTTGTCCTCCAGTTGAAGCTGCTTGTAAATGATGTCTGTTCTGATTTCAGTTCAGTTCAGTAACAAGGTCAACTCAAACATTATCACTTACCTTAATTTATTGAAGAAAGAGCTCACTAGCATAGCTTAGCTCTGCTTCTTCAAATAAATTTATAATGTTAAGAGGTGAGTTTTCATGGGAATACAGCACCCACCTTAACCATCAACCTTAGGACCCTGGTTAATTTATTAGAGCCAGATACTTAGGTAGCTGTAACTGTGTGATAATTTGTTGTTTACTTAGATCAGTTACAACTCCTGGGGGTGTGTGTGTGTGTGAAGAGTGGCACATAAGAACCAGTAAGCGGACTTTCACGACCACTACTGAAGTGACGCCTTAGTTTACCACAAGGTAATACAAGTGATGAGCTATGGGAATCAAAGGAAAATCAACATATACCTCACAAGCACAGGAGGAGCAACACTGAGGATTATCCTGCATCCAGGAAAGTCAGAAGATTTGCGGGTAATAGGGCAGAAAGGAGAAAATAGATGTAAATACAAAATTTTGAGAAAATGCCTCAGGAGAAGTCACTTTATTGCTGATCTAATTGTGAGTTCCTTTGGCTGTTGGTTTAATGGCAAGGAAAGATTGATTGTAAGCTAGGCAAACATCTGCTTAGGTTTTTGGTAATTGTGGCTGTTGAAATACAATCACTTAGGACAAATATAGCTGCAGTTCCTTTTGTATTGGACTGTTTGTTACCTAAGGCTTTGAGTTCATGTAGAAACCTGCATGGAGAGTGAGAGAGCAGCTTCACTTCTGACATTAAATTGTAGGGATAAGAAACTTGGAAGGTCTTGGATGGACATAAAATGCAGGTGGACTTTAAGGTTAGATTAATTTTCAGTCTCTACACTATGCTGACATGCCATATTTTTATTTTACTTTGTTGGGTTTTATGTCCCCCAGCACTTAAACCTATATCAATAACCAGTGCAGTTTAGGAAAGTCTTCTTCCAGGTGTTTGTAAGTGTTGAGAATATTAATGTCTCACAGGTTGCTACCAGAATGCAGAAGAAAATTAAATACGCATCCTCTCTACGTGACCAAAAGGGATAAACTCCTATTGTGCACTTAGATTTTGTAGATGAAGCTTCTTGTTTGAATATGATTTACCTTTTCATCAAAGTAGGGTACAGAGAGCTGTTTTCTTTGTACAGTTTCTAGTTTGTATTTGAGTCTTATAGCTTTTAAGGAGATGTAGAAAGTGTTGCTGGTCAGCAAGGACTTGACAAAGATTTTTGGCACTTGTAATATGAATAAATTTGTCTTTTCCCTGTGATCAGAGATGGAGATCAGCCATAAATGATGGAAATGTCATCTTCAATTTCTCACCTGCCTGCATCTAAACGAATTTTTGTGAGAAAGAAATTAAAGATGTTGCACAGCTAACCATTACTTTGAGCAGCTGACCTCAATTATTGCAGGCTAATGACATTGACTACATCAGACCAAGGGTAAAATCAGATCTCTGTCATGAGTCCTATCATGTCAGGAGTCTCTTGCCTGTGAAGTAGGGTGGGGATTAGGAAATTCTCACTGGAGAATATTTAAGGGCTACGAATGCTCTCAAGCTGTCTTTAAGATATCTGGACCATGTGATTGATGTCAGTCATTTTCACAAAGCATCAGCAAGGTCAAAACTGTGATTGGCCTTTCATTTGCACGCTTGTGTGGGTGAATTATATTGCTTTCTGGGCTGACGAACTGCTTACTGGTAGTTTGTTACTCAGTTACAACACTCAGTTCAGGACCAAAACAAAATTCCTTTCTGGGTACCTGAACATCAAAAACTTCTTTAATCAGCAAGTTTTCAGATATCTAGCTTTGTTGCATAATTAGATTTTAATAATCTAGGAAAATTATAGGTGGAAAATCATGTGTTACTTTGGGAACGAGCATGGTTCTCACTGCATCCTGAGAGGAGACCCCTGTCCGCCTCATGCTGGACCCTTGAGGAAGTAATCGTTAAGATTTGGAGAGCTAAGAAAAGGAGCTGATTTATTGCTTCCCTGCTTATCCCATAAGGCAGGATAGCTAAGGATAGAAGAAATACTGTTGTCCCATTATAGGAAGTATATCATTCCTCAGTGTATGCCTTTCTTGTGAAGTTTGGCGGACGTCTGGGGGGTTGAAGTTACTTTTAATATGCAGAGAAAGGCCAGCCTGCAAATGTTCCTCTGTTCTTTGAAGTGGCATACACATTGAAGAGCTGCACTGAGCATGCAGATAAGCAAGCACTCTCAGGAAATGTTTGTATTTTATGGCTAAAGTACATTATGCAGTTTTTAAGAGCTGCAGCCCTAGCAGGGTTGTATCTCTAGCTTACTGAGGAGAATTTTCCTGCATGAACAATGTAAAGTTGCCTTAAAATAACTCACCGGTAAATTTCCTCTGGGCAGCAAGTCTCTGTTCATCTGAGAGGAAAGAAGTGGACACAGGGAGGTTGCACTGGCCGGGTAAGATATGCCTTAGTAGAGCAAGGGGAAAAAACATGATTCCTGCATTCTGGTGGGAGGCAAGGTTATAAATTTGTAAAAGGTACAGGTTAAGGGATTTGCATCTCTTTTACGAGCCTGAAGGAAGGAACTGTGCTTCTCTCACTCTGTGTTGCTCCTTGCAGCAAGGTGTAGTAGGAGAGAAGAAGAAACAAGTTGTATGTTATTGATTTTTTTTTTTTCCCCACAAAATGGGTTGTTAAAAAAGATAAACATTGCCCTGCCTTTAGGTTAGTTAAATCTTTACCACTCAATCTCCATCTCTTTAGTGCAACTTGCCAAAATACTATAGCACGTGAGAAAAATGTAATTGCATTTGTTAACAGTAGCCACCAGTTCAGTCAGTTTTGACCCTTATCTTGGTGACAGTGTATTAACCCTGACCTGTCCCATATATCTGTATCCTGTGTCTGAGGTAGGGAACTAGAAGACCAAAGGAAAAACAAACCCTTCTTTCCTGCAGTCTGGTGTCTCAGAGTTGAACTGCCCGTGTCTTTCTGATTACTTAGGCTGGGTCCGTGCTGCTGTTGTTGCCATTCAGAAATGCACTGACACTTTTAATTCACAGCCGCATCTTGGAATAAATCATCCCCTTGTTGCACATGAATCAGAGGAACTTTAAAATCCCTGTCTGGAAGAATGCAGCACTTTGAACCACTGAGCTCACACGGTGATTTATGGTAGGAAAGATTCTGAATGCAGTTTCTGGTAAAGAGGAGGTGGCTTTATTTTCCTTAGATATCTTTGGATAATAAGGTAACACAGCTCTTGTTATTAGTAAAAATAACTGTAGAAAGAATAACAAGTGTTTTTGTAGTAAAGGCTGCTGAGACTAAATTTTGAAGGCACATAGCATTTCTCAGCCACCAGAGCAAGAGACCCTGAAATGGTTACCTTGATATGGGAGTATGTGGGCTAACAGCAGTCTGAGGACCAGCTAGCTACATGGGCTGGAAGCCCACTGAGGTATCCAGGAACAACCTCCTCAAACTGGTCTGGCCATGACTTTTCCAAGGTTGGGAAAGATTTATTGTATCAAACGTAATTATATACTCCCAAGATAGACACAATGTGTTAACAAGTTAAAACTGTTTTAACCCTCCTGGATACATTGTTGTGTGATCTGCTCTGGCAGACGGGTTGGACTAGACGATCTCTCAAGGCCCCTTCCAACTGCTAACCTTCTGTGATTCTGTTTCACAGAACAGCCACAGCAGTGTTTTTCCTCCTTCTAATTCAGAGCTTATGGGGAAAGGAAAAGACCACAATCAACTGTATGGTTTTTTTGTGTACATATGTGGCCAGCAGGGCAAGGGAGGTGATTCTGCCCCTTTACTCTGCTCTCGTCAGACCCCACCTGGAGTACTGTGTGCAGTT
>VWZE01000608.1:19870-27383 GCA_013396675.1 Eubucco bourcierii
TTAAATATAGAAAAATCTTTTTTCTTATGTACAGCTATATTTAGCTTACATAAAATATTAAGGAACCATAAATTATCCCTATATATATATAGATGTCTCTAATTGGTTGGGTTTTTTGTAAGAATCCACTCCGTTGTGGTAGTGGGGTAGAAACATTGCATGATGCTTTACTAGTCCAAACTGTGTTCTATCCTTAACTAATTTATCAGGCTGCTACCTGCAGCAAAAGGCTGGTCTGACTATCAGAAAGGCTTAGCAGAAAGATTCTTTATCAGAAAAAAATAATATGTTTCCTAGATGTCAGCATATATTGGTTTATGTTATCAAGTCGGTTTGCTGATTTATGTCATCAAAACCCTGTCATTTCCATTTTAATAATGAATCTGGATGGTCTTTTTTGGCCCTGGTGACTTGTAGGGACATGGGCTGGGGAAGGATACATGGAACATTAACACAGCTCAGGGCGTGATCCTGTTTTTTCTTACCAAGGAGTGTAGTTTTTGCCATATGGAAAGACTATCCCAGAGTTAGTGGATCCCATGGGAGCAAAGCCAGTTCTGCATAATGAGTCTGCCTGTGACTCTTGCCGTCGTATCACACAATTACTTCATTTTGCAGCCTGGCTGTGCATCTTTATTGTCCGTTTAACATGGGGATAGGCTCTTTGCCATAGTTTTCTGCCATTCGTTTTCACCATTACCCTTTAACATTTCCTTAAAGTATCTTCCATCTTGACAATAACATTATGTTTCATAGATGGTTTTGTGATGTAGGCTAGAGCTTCTGAACCTGAGCTCTTTTGTAACTGCATCTTTGGCTGTGGTCTGATAGTGCTGGATTCTACACATGTGCAGAGATCATGAGAGTCCCTCAGATGTGCAGGGGTCTGATGTATAGCCAGGGTCAAAATGTAAACACAGGTTTTATGACCTATTCACAACTAAAAAGTGATGAGCAAAAATTAAAAGGGTGCTGTGTACATGTCTTATGAACTGCATTTTAAGTGTCTAAAAGCATCTAAATAGACGTTGTTAGAGGTTAACCAATCTGTTGATTCTGTTTAACGTGTGCTGGCCTTTTTTTTTTCTTTTCTTTTTCTGTTCATCTTGTATTAACATCTTGTACACAATCAGATTTCATGTTCATTGTTAAGTAAATGTTATAATAAATCATTATATATATAATAATATATAGAGAATAAATGTTATAATAAATATTAATGTATTGATGCTTTCAAAGTAACGATTGAGAACTTCAAATTTCTTTAGTCTCAGAACCTCTTAGAATAAGCAAAATTACCTGTAGCATTTTCCACAGAAAAATTACCCTCTGATGCTGATTGAAATTGTGCCAGTGCATCTGCCACGAAAACATTAATGTCATGTCTAACTGAGACACATGCACCTTCTACGTTCGTCATTTCTGAATCCATTACAAAGGCCTTAATGGCAGCTGTATATAAAGACATGCCATAATGACATCTTAAATGGTGTCTTTAAATTCACAGCATGAAAAGCCTTTTGAAAACACTGTATGAAAAAAGGCAGGTAGCTAACAGCAATTTGTGGATAATGTTCATGCTATATCTTTTGTTTAGTGGAGGTCTTATATTAATTTCTATAGAAATAAATGGGTTCTGGAAAGCTAATGGTGTAAATAGAACCTTTTTCCTAGTGAATAATGTTTGAGACCTCAGGTCAGCTTGCTTGTTTTACAGCAAGCATAAGAAAGTGATTTGCAGAATTTGGAAGTGTGTCACCTGGTTATACAAAAAAAAAAAAAAGACAGATATATATATATATAAAAGAAATCTAAAGTTTAAAGCGTTAAATTTGGAGGGGAAAAAGATTTTATAGATACAAAAAAAACTCTGTATAAGTGTTCCAGAAGTCTCTATTAGCAATTTTATTTGTAAAGGGCACAAGCTGCTCATGAAAAAATCTTTCAGAAGGAAGGGGTTCCGACTTTGTAATTTTGTGTGCTGGTTTGAGCTAATTGGAATATTTTAATAAATTATATTATAGGCTGCAGAAAGGAAACAATGGTAATGTCTACTTCACTCATAGGCTTGCTGAGATGTATAAGAAAGGAATTGAAAACATAGATAAGGCAATCTCTCTCAGGGGCACAGCGTCTTGGGCGATCTAGCTTCTGGCTCCTCTTTGCCGATTAATCTTCACTAACCACTTTTCTTCTAACCTCCGTGGCCGATCCTCCAAGCTCACCTTGCACATGAGGCAAACCTTGGGGTAAGGTATAGGGGTGGGGAGAAGGTGGAAGGGTGGTTGGGAACCCCTCCTGGGGTCTCTGATTTCTGGGAGGGGTGTTGTGTTTCTGTATGACCTTTAACTTGTATATTTCTGTAACTATTCCTCTCTATAGTGTATATCTCTGCTTGTACATTGTGCTGAGCTGTAAATGGAGCTTCATTCCTTAACTTCCATCTGGATGAGTTCTAGTCTGGGTCATTTTATAAAGTGTGGAGGACAGGGAACTCCCAAACCATCACATTCTGTCAAGATACTTCCATAGTCAGTGTCTGTGAGTGACCTCTTTTTACCAGTCACTGCAGTACACTCACTTTGTCTCAAGTTTTGCTAACAGCAGAGAGATGACAGGGGAAAAGGTGGAAAAGAAGTCAGTGCTGATATTATGGGCTTCACCCAAAACTCATGGCAATTATCACTGAGAATCAGTAGACGCCGGAGCAAAGTATAGGCTTTTCTGAGGATGTCCTTGGAGTCGTGTCTAGCTTCCCAGTTCTTCACATCAGTATTCAAGATACTGAATACTTTGGGCAGATTTACTCTGCAGAAGGTTTTCTTTTCAAACTCAAAACTCACACAGTTTTCATCCTTTAATGTCTGTATTTATTTTCTTAATTACACAGTTTATAATTTTGACATGACTTTTGATTCTATCACTAATAATGTTTGGTTATATGAATTAGGCTTTATTCTTTCAACTGTTTACTGTTGATACTAATTGAAAGATTATAATAACACCTCTGTCAGATGCTGAGGAATCATACTGGCCATCAGAGTGCCTTACTGGGCTGTTGGATCCCAAGCTTATTTGTGGCTGAGCCTTGGATGACAAAACTGGCCTTTTCTTTATGCCTACCCACCCCAAGACTGACCGTTTTCTCCACTAATTAGCCTCCCTGCCCTCTCCATCTTCCAGTGTCCCTACCCACATTCACACAATTGGTATCTACAGGAGTAATAATCATAGAATCATAGAATGGTAAGGTTGAAAGGGACCTCAAGGATCATCTAGTTCCAACCCCCTGCCATAGGCAGGGACACCTCCCACTAGTATAGGTTACTCAAGGCTTCATCCAATCTGGCCTTGAACACCTCCAGGGAGGGAGCAATAATACCTCTTAGATACTCTTTATAGAGGTGCCTCTGTTCTTTGGAGCTGATTTGTATGATCCTTTTTATTTCCAAGCAACAAATATTTTAAAAAGTCAAGTAAACATTACTCATGGTTTACACACAAGGAACCAAACTGTGGATATTTGCAAAGGCCAGCAGCAGGGTCAGGGACAGATTCTATGTACATGCCTGGGTGCAGTGCAGGATCTTGTGTGTTGAATAACTTTGATCTTTAAGAAATTATTTTTAGTATGGGATGCCAGAAGATTGTATGGTTAGGAATAAATTATTAAATGTTATTCTGCATGTAGATTCCTGAAGATTTTATCTATGCTTAGGTAGCCAAGTCTTACTCCGATATCAGCAAGTATGAAATATTCCCTAGGAGCATGATGAAATTAGATGATTTCGAACTAACTACAAGTACAGTAAGCCAGTACTAATGATTACTTTTAATTGCCACAACTGTAGATAGAACTAAAGGAATAAACTAGAGTTAAAAAGCATGTTACTACTTTTCTGAGTAGGCAGCCATGCTCAACTGCTTACAATACCATGGTTAGTGATGTAGAAACACTGCAAAAACTGCAGGAGATGCCCCATTTCCTTTTTTACTCAACATTTTTCCTTTGATGATGAAATTTTGAATGATGAGACTCTAGTCAATCATTAATTATGCATGTTGATATGTAAGGACAGTTTTCATGTAGCTGTGTGAAGTGACATAGTGTCCGTGCCACTAGCTTTTACAATAGATGATTTTAAAGCTTGAAATCTTGCCCTTTTGTCTCAAAGAAAACAGATAAGACCATATATGTATGTAACTATGTAGCTAATATAAGTAGCAAAGTAGACTGTGATCTGAATATAGTGATTTTTTTTAAACATTCTTACTAACATATAGTAAAAATATTGGCAGGTCAGGTTCCTTTTAAAATAATTTTAATTTTGGATTTTTCCACCTGAAACATTTGTTCAACCTAAAGTAGAAATACCTATGCTCCTAAAAATTGATTTTATAAAGGAATTGGAAAAAAGGAATTAAAATAAGGCATCTTAGAAGGTACCAATAAAGTTGTTGGTGGAGTTTGATAATTTATCCACCATAAAATGCCGTTGCTATAAGCACATGAATTTTACCCAGGGTTATTGCAGCCTGTGGCTCCCCTTGAGTTGTAGTAATTGCCTCAAAATTTTTTAATGGGGAAAGAAATCATTCTCATAGCATGGAAGGCTAAACTTCAGCTGTTTCAAAGTACTATGGTTGTCTTCAAGGCACTGAGTAAGTTGTGACCCATGTGTAGCTCACACTTGTATTTTTAAGACTACCTTCAGTATGTAGAGGCAGGTCTCTCTGGCCTCATGATCCCTGTAGAGGTCTTGGAAAATTAAGCATGTGTGTGAAGATTAAGATCTTCTGTACCAGCTAACTTTTCCAGGATGATAGACTAGATAATCTAAAGTCTGTTCAAGGAGAAAGGCAACCTAGTGCTTTCTCCAAAGAAACAGAAAGTATTTAAAACCAGAAGACTTTTTATTGTTTGCCAGTCTTGTCAGTCACTGCTACATATTTCATGGTTTTGAGCAAATATATTATCAGAGCAGTAACTATAGTTCATACAAATTCCCAAGAGAATCAGTAAAAGACCCTGCTGTTAGTATTAATTCAGAAGTCCTCTCTCCAAGTGCTTGGAAATAGCTACGCAACTTTATCTTCACATTCTAAATAGATTGCAGATGACCATTTTGACAGAACCATAGAATGGTTTAGGTTGGAGGGGGCCTCAAAGATCATCCAGTTCCAACCCCCTGCCACAGACAGGGACACTTCCCGCTAGACCAGGTCACTCAAGGGCTCTTCCAGCCTGGCCTTGAACACCTTCAGGGAGGGAGTATCCACAACCTCCCTGGGCAACCTGTTCCAATATTTCATCACCTCAGCCATGAGGTATGTGTTTTATATGCATGGTGAGAAATTATTTTGGGCTTCACCACCTCAGACCCAAGTAAAAGATCACAGCCTCGAAGATTTTCCAAAGCTTTTCTTAGGTTCATGTTTTTAATTCTTACATCTGTTTTGTTGTTTTGTTTACTTGATTTGCATGCTGGTTAATGTCTCCTGGGGACACTGCTCAGAAGTCTCCTACCTCCACCCTGGGTGGTACAGATGATCCAAACAGGACATCAAGGGAGTCCAGAGAATGACTCCAGCAGTCACACCCGGGACAGTGAGCTCATCTAAACCTTTTCAGATGACAACTTTTTAAATGCTCCTACCGGAACTTGGATGTGCTGCTCTCCTCAATAATGGTGCATGCAACCATGGCACACAAAAATTAGTCTCATCAGGCAGCATTAACACAGAGTTGTAAAAAGGTTTGAGGGTCAGAAATGGAAAAGGATTTCTAAAACTGCATGCGATATATCTGGACTTTCAGTGCATCAGTGGAAACACGGAGCATGCTGTTACTGAGCAGCCTAACTCATCAACAAACAGCCTTTGGCTAGTCAAAAACACCACAGCATCCAAGTCACCAACATTGCCATGGCTTCTGTCAAGCACCCATGAAAAGATAAAACACAGAAAGCAATTTGAATTGTAAGTAGGCTTCAGTATCAAAAATAAGTATCTTGTTTTTCACTGCTTCATAATGGAACCTCTACCTGATCTATGTCAGGAAGGATTTGAATGCATTACAAAGCTTTCTGTTTGTATTGTAAGGCAGATACTAATTTTTAAGGGCTGGAGACACTACAACTTTGTAGTATACAGCTGTATCCTGTGAGGACTTTCAAGATTGCTGAGTTACACAAAAATCATAACTTTTGAAAATGCTTATAAACCAGTGACATTCTTAGTATTATGGCATTACTAAGAATTTTAGGAAACTCAATGATTATTGAAAATAAGTATCTCATCTGATATGGTTCATTGAAATATTTCATATAAAAACATTTTAAAAAGAGGCATTTTAATAAAAGGTTGTGGGTTTAATTATTAAAATTAATGACCTCCTTTAGAGTCCCTGAAGAAATATTTGTAAAAACATATTTTCTCTCTTTTTTTTTTTCGTCTCTTTTGATTGTTTGATGTATCAAAAGAGACTTTTTCATGCTTCCTGACCAAACTTATTATTTACTTGTCAAATTTACCCTGATTTTGCTATTTAGTTCAATAGACAATATGAACTGGTAACAGATTAGCATCTGAGTTGTCTCCAATAAATAAGCATTGAGAGGAAACCATATGTCAACCAGCTTTTTAATATAGCTTTATGATTTTCCCTGCAGATTTGAAATAAGCTTTTAAATTTTTTTTTTAATTAAAAAATTGCATTTTAAAAGCTTTAGAAACAAAGGTGTTATCAGGAAAAGAACTGGCTTTGCAAATACAAAATTCTGCGTGCTAAGACTTAGGATGCTTTGTCCAGTGGTCATACAGTCTAGCAGGGTGAAATGTAAACTTCCTTACTGAACTGGATGCCATATATAAATTTTGTATAGCTCAATCTCAACTTTTTGATGGAGTTGTTTTAAAATGTGCCATCATAAGCCCTTCCCGTGGAGATACTATTTATAAAAATAAATGTTAATAACTGACTGACAGAGCATTTATGGAAATTCAGTCTCAACTGCCTTTAGGCCCCAGGGGATTACTGTACAGTAAACCCAAATTTATACACATATGAGATATAAAGTAGAACAGAAAAAGGAAATGTGGGATAATTTTTGCTGTTCTCCTAAAAGATGCCTGATTATGGCTAGAATATGTATGTATGATAACTTCAGTGTAGGTGGAAGTGGTGTTTCCTAAATTGCCTGTCAAGAATGCCTTAATCCTACTTTGCAGAACTGCCTACATCAGTGAGACATATTAATTTCCATACCCATTCATTTAGGAGACTCTACTGAGAATGTCAGGGATGCTAATTATTGTCAACTATGGTGATCCCTTAGGAATTAGGTTGAGATTGAGAAACCATGTAATTACTGAAGTTACACTATAGTAAAGGATTAATGCAATGAGTTCTGATTTTTTTTTTTTTGGGGTGTCTTTTTCTGTCTTTACTTGAGCAGCTGTCACAGGGGGCCCTGTAGTTCTTGAGGTGACAACTTTGTCCTCTTCTAGTCTG
>VWZE01000616.1:10107-30747 GCA_013396675.1 Eubucco bourcierii
TGCTTGAGTGTGTCCAGAGAAGGGCAGCGAGGCTGGGGAGAGGCCTGGAGCACAGCCCTATGGAGAGAGGCTGAGGGAACTGGGATTGGTTAGCCTGGAGAAGAGGAGGCTCAGGGCAGACCTTCTTGCTGTCTACAACTACCTGAAGGGTGCTTGTAGCCAGGAGGAGGGTGCTTTCTTCTCTGAGGCAAGCAGCAGCAGAACAAGAGGACACAGTCTCAAGCTGTGCCAGGGGAAGTTTAGGCTGGAGGTGAGGAGAAAGTTGTTGCCTGAGAGAGTCACTGACTGCTGGAATGGGCTGCCCAGGGAGGTGGTGGAGTCAGCGTCCCTGGAGGTGTTCAAGGCAGGTTTGGATGTGCCACTTGGTGCCATGGTCTGGTCTTGAGGGCTGTGGGAATGGCTTGGACTTGATGATCTTTGAGGTCTCTTCCAACCTTGGTGACGCTGTGATACTGTGGTATTATGGCATGCATTAAAAGAGTGTGACCAGGAGGTGAGGGGAGGGTCTCCTTCTCTACTCTGCCCTGGTTATGCCACACCTGGCTTGACTGCATCCAGTTTCAAGAGAGACAGGAAATTACTAGAGAGAGTGCAATGGAGACCCACAGAGATGCTGGGTGGACTGGAACATCTCTGATAAGGAGAGGCTGAGACACTTAGGGCTTTTTAGTCTGGAGAAGAGCAGACTGAGAAGGGTATCTTCTCAATGCTTACAAATATCTAAAGGGTGGAGATCAGGAGTATGGCCTCTTTCCATTGGTACCCAGTCATAAGACAAGCATTACTGATCACAAAGTAGAACATAGGAGGTTTCACTTGAGCAGAAGGAAAAACTTTTTACTATAAGAGTGCTAGAACACCGGACCAGGCTGCCCAGAGAGGCTGGGGAGTCTCCTTCTCTGAAGACTTTCAAAACCTGTGTTTGCTGTGCAACTTGTCCTAGGTGAACCTGCTCCAGTGGGGAGACTGGAGTAGATAATATTCAGAGATCATTTCCAACCCCTACCGTTCGTGATTCTGTGAATGAGTAGTTTCTGAGGTGACGCAAAGTGAGTCCTGTGTGTGTGTGACTGTCTCTTCCTCTCCCAAACAGGTACACCTATGAGAAAGTTGCCCAGGGGATGCTTCATGTAAGCGTTTGTCAGAAGATAGCCCCATTCCTTCCCAGTGCTTCCAAACCTAATCTCTGTCAGGAATTCCACAACCAGGTGAGATGCTTAGGAGATTGTGAGCTGTATTTAGAGACAGTTGTACTCAGCTCCAGGATAAGGTGAGGCTGCTGGAGGTTTCAATGAAACAACAGTGATGTCACTCCTTGGTTTTGACTGCTTCACCAGCAGTCTGCTGGTGCTGCCTCTTAGTAACTGTGCTGGTGGCTGTGACTGGTTGTGCACCACCTGCCTCCTCCGCATCCTGGATGGCTGTATCAGAAGGCGAGCTCCCTGAAGGCGGGGATTTTGCATTACTGTTTCTGCTCCGTTTGGGTAATGTTTAATAAAAATCCCTTGCTTGGACCTTCTTTCCTCTCTCTGTGCTTCCAGACAGATGAGACAGGCTGCTTCTTCACAAATGTGAGTCTCTCCTCCTTCAGTCGAGACTTTCGGTACTATCAGGATAACATAGTTTCAGAGGCCATGCTGGTGGAGGATGGCACAGGTAACTAGAGACAACGTGAGTCACTGGGAAGAGGCACGTGAGGACGAGCTAATCTTTCTGAGAACACTGGAGCCTTTCAGGCTAGCAAAAACTCTGAACTTTCTGAGCCCTTCAGAGTCTACCACTGAACCTGACGGATACAGACAGACCTACCAGATCCAAATGGCTCAGAGCATCTTCAGCCTCCCGTGGTGAAGCTGAGTGACCTCTCTAAGGGCTAGAATTAAGTGGGAGGGAGACTAAATACGCAGAGCGCTGGGCAGATCCTCCCCCTGGTGTGCAGCTGAACGTGGGCATTAGTATTCCCAGTGGGTTAGGCTGCAGGGAAATTGCTGAGGGGGGCTTGGCTTCCTTGCTCCCTCCTTTATGTTTCTCTCACTGCTTTAATTTAGAGACACGCGTCAATGCTTCCCACAAATTACTCATCTCCAAGATTGTTGGGATGGTCTTGTTTGATGATGTGAATTCTTACTACCACGCTGGAGAAGTGTACAGAGGGAAGGTAATTTCCAACTACAGTCCTTTGGAGGAGAGAGTATGAGAAATGCCTTCACAGTGACTGTTCTCTAGTGTCTTTTCCAACCTCACCTCCAGCTTGGGAGGGCTTGGGTGACTCCTAGAAAGAAAACTCTTGAATGTGTAAATCACACAAGACATCTATTTAGAATCTTAGAATCATAGGATTATTAAGATTGGAAAAGACCTCCAAGACCAACAGGTCCAACCATCAACCCAACACCAGCACTGCCCCTAAACCTTGTCCCAGAGTGCCATGTCTATGTGATTTTTAAACGCCTCCAAGCATGGTGACTCCAATGCTCTCTTGAGCAGCCTGTTCCAATGCTTGACCACTCTTTCACTGAAAAAGAATTTCCTAATATTCAGAGTCTAAAGCTCCCCTGGCACAATAATTTGCCAAATAAGCCTCGAGAGCAATGCCTCTGGTGGTCCATATTGGGGTGTTAAGCCAAATGTTTGGAATTTCATTAGCTGGGAGGCCTTCTGCTGTGAAAGGTGGGGCATGAGTGAACATGGTAGTGCAAGTGATAATAGGAGGTGACCAGTAGCAGTGTTGATAATGATGTTAGTGACTAAAAGGGTGGCCTTGCTGTCTTTGGAAATACTACTCTTGACTAGTAGAAGCAGGAGATTCTGTCTACTGATTTGGCTCTTCTGCACTTCTCTTGCTTGTCATGGTATTCTCAGATTAAAGTCATCAACTATCGAGGCAAGGCACTAAAACACAAAACAGTCCTTCTCACAGTAAGATGTGGTGAGCATCAGTTTAAGCAGAAGTACCTCACTGGGGACTCAGGGACAACTGCATTTAACCTGAACACCACTGCTTGGAACAGCACCTCAGTCTCCCTGGAGGTAAGTGAGGAAAAGTCTGACTTGTTGGTAGCAGTATGCATGCATCTCAGAGCTATTCACTGTCCCTCAGACATCTCCCTCATTCTTGAAAGACAGTGATTCAAACCTGAAGCACCTCAATATGTTCTGGATGTCAGTTCTCTGCAAGAGATTATTCCCTAGATCCCTGTTGCTTGTCTCATTAACTATGCACTAAGACCTGTGCTGTGCTGTTACTCAGGCCCAACCTGAACTGTCTACCAAACCACAGCTAGGATGACTTCCAAACGACTTGTTTAACTTGAAAAATTAACTGGGGGGTGGGGGTTGTTTTGTCTCACCAGGCAAGTGTCCTGCATCAAGATTTGGATACAGAGGCTGGAGGAGTTGATTTAAATTACCAGCAAGCCTCTTACTTCATACGTGCATTCTACAGCACCAGCAGGAGTTTTCTCTCCATTGTCCGTGTGCCCGAAGCAATGCCTTGTGACAGAATGCAGGCTGTCCAGGTGGACTTCAGCATTCACCAGGAGGACCTGGAACATGGGCCCAAACGTGTCATTTTCTCCTACTTTGTGAGTTTCTGGGGATGTGCTAGTGAGTGATGGCTCAGGGCACGAGACCAGAATCTCCCACAGATTCAGGCCTGATATTTGATAGGTGTGACTCAACCCTGTGGAGGTAGCTCATCCAGCTGGATCCTGGGGCTGGATCCTGGGGCTGAAATAACAGCAAGAAAGGCAGCACCTTTATTTTGGGCTCTGTGCAGGTGTAGGGCAGGTACTCTCCTTACCTCTCCTACTCCAAGCATCTTGATCCCTTGAACTCTCTCTGTTACCTGAAAGCAAGTAAAGCTCACATCCCTTCCTCTTCCCCCATTTAATACCCAGTTTTGGGATTATTTTGGTCTGCATAATGACCTCCAAAGACTGTGCCTGGCATTCCTTTCCCTTTCTTCCCTAGGTCACAGGGAAAGGAGGCATAGTCCATGCAGGTCAGAAGACTATTTGGGTCGGGCTGCCAAGAAGTAAGTGCACTCTCCTGTTTCACATCTATCAAGCACTCAGTAGCCAGTGGCATTCCATTTTACTTGGATGGGTGGTACAAACCTCTTTGGAGTTCAACATTGGCTCACCACTTTGCTGTTGCATCAGAGCAGCATGCCTTTCCAGCCTTCGTGCTTTCTTTAGCCTCCTGCTTGGTACTGAGAGAACGATGCTCATCATTCCACAGCCTCTAGGCTCATAGAATCATAGAACTGTTTCAACTGGAAAAGATCTCCAAGATCATCATGTCCCACTATCAACCCAGCACCACTATGCCCACTAAATAATGTCCCAAAATGCCATGCCTACAAGTTTTTTGAACTGTTTAAGGATGGTGACTACACCACCTCCCTGGACAGCCTATTCTAATGCTTGACAACGCGTACAGTAAAGCATTGTTTCCTAATAGTCAATCTGATCCTCGCTTGTTATCTTAGTTTTCAAAGTCTGCTTTTGCTGCTCCTGCAAACCAGCATGAACCTCTAGCCTTACCCTTTACCAAAACTCTTCTGCTTTCATTTGCAATTGAAGTCCAAAGGGATGTTTCATCTCCTTGAGCCAGTGAACAGAACCAGGAAGAATCTTATGGTGATCACAGAATCATAGAATCATAGAATGGTAAGGTTGGAAGGGACCTCAAGGATCATCTAGTTCCAACCCCCTGCCATAGGCAGGGACACCTCCCACTAGCACAGGTCACTCAAGACCTCATCCAACCTGGCCTTCAACACCTCCAGGGAGGGAGCAGCCACAACCTCCCTGGGCAACCTGTGCCAGTGTCTCACCACCCTCACTGTAAAGAACTTCCTCCTAACATCCAGTCTAAATCTCCCCTCTGCCAGTTCAAACCCATTGCCCCTTGTCCTGTTGTTGCAGGACCTTGTAAATAATCCTTCCCCAGCCTTCCTGTAGGCCCCCTTCAGATACTGGAAGGCTACTATCTGGTCCCCTCGAAGCCTTCTCTTCTCCAGGCTGCAGAGCCCCAACTCTCTCAGCCTGTCCTCATAGCAGAGTTGCTGCAGCCCTCTGATCATCTTTGTGGCCTCCTCTGGACCCGCTCCAACACTTCCATGTCCTTCCTAACTTGATCTTGATCTTGAATATGGGACGCAGATAAGTGCTGATTGTTTCAGTGGTCTCCAGAAATCTCCCTGGCTGTGAAAGACTTGAGGAAAAGAACTACACAGTCACATGCAGAACATCAAAAGCTGATCAGAATCCATTTTCACTACCAAATCTGCTTTCTCGTCTTCCCTGTCTCCTCTGTCTAGTGCTGAAAGGCTTCTTCTCCATTCCACTTACTTTCACCGCAATCTATGGCCCATCTCCAAGACTTGTTGTTTATGTTATCTTCCCAAATGGAAAAATCATCGCCGATTCTGCTGTCTTCAGCATCTCCACGTGTTTCAGGAATAAGGTAGGATTTGTGTCTGAGGCTAGGACTGAATATGTGAGAGACTGTATGTCTGCTGCAGTGAAAGAAGGGACTGAGGAATACATGTGTGTCTGCTTGTGGCTGACACCCTGTGGGATGCTGCCACGTGAAGAACACTGTGCAGTGATGTTCGGAGCAAGTATGTACTGAGTGTGTATTTCCCGGGAGAAATCAAGGCTGATCTGCAGCAAATTCTTGAGCTTCTTAGTATGTGGTGTTGGGAAGACAGCTGAAAGTGGCTGATGTGGATTTTATTGGCTGTATAGAAAGGGACAAGCATTTGTGGTTATTGTGACATCCATGGGAATCTGCTTGCTTGGCACTTCAAAGATAAACTTCTAAGGGCTGGCTTTACCCTGGTTATCTGCCACAGTCAGATTCAAACAAGGGCAGGAAGTGCTTCAGGAAAATCATACCAAGCCCACAAAGTGTGTGGAGAAAAGGATTAGGCTTATTTTTGATCTGGGGTTCCCAAGAGAGGAGAAGGACTCCTGTGAGGTGTGTGGTCATGGCTTGCTGGTTTGCTGTGTAAAGAACACCATGTTCTGACACACTAATGTCTCCAGCCCTGTGATCTGTGCACACTGATAGCTCCTCTTTTGCCAGCTTTACTATTAAAACCTCATTGTGATTTTTTTTTTTTTTTAAATACCTCCTGGGGGTCTTTGGGAGATCCCTTGGTTTCCATCCAAGTCAAGTCCTTGGAAACTCTCACAGAGATTCCTTCCATGCTCAGGAAGTGATAGGTTGGCCAGCAGCAGAAATGTCACTCAGGTATTGCCTGCATCCTTCCTACCCAGGTGGAGTTAGGCTTCTCAAGGCCAGAGACCCTGCCTGGTTCAGAGGTTGGTCTCCATCTCCGAGCAGCTCCAGGGTCCACCTGTGCAGTGTGGGCTGTGGATCACAGCATGTTTTGGAGGAAACCAGGAAAAGAGCTCAGCAGCTCTTCGGTGAGTGAGACAACTCTGACTCTTTCCCTTCATTTGTACTGACAAGCAAAGGGAGGGAGAGCCACAAGCCATTGCATCTTTTCAGAGCTAATCTCAAAGCACTGCCTAAAGGGACCAACAGTGCTCTCAGTGTGGCACACGCATTGAGAAAGAGGTTGAACATCAAACAGTGCACCACTGGTACATCAGCTTCTATTGTTCTGTGCCATGTTGAGGTCTCATGGTAAGGGATCTTAGCACTATCTACAGGAACAGTGTGGCCAGTAGGACCAGAGAAGTGATTGTACTCCTAGACAGTCACTTGGTAGGGCTACACTTGAGCATTGGTAGGGTTACACTTTGAGTACTGGGTTCAGTTTTGGGGCCCTCCCTGCAAGAATGACATTGAGATGTTGGAGCGGGTCCAGTGCAAGGCAATGAAACTGGTGGAGGGTCTGGGGAACAGGTCTTGTGTGGAGTAGCTGAGGGAACTGGGGTTGTTTAGTCTGGAGAAAAGGAGGCTGAGGGGAGACCTTGCTCCCTACAAACCTGAAAAGAGGTTGTAACAAGGTGGGAGTTGGTCTCTTCTCTGCTGTAACAAGTGAGAGGATGAGAGGAAATGGCCTCAAGTTGCACCAGGGGAGGTTTAGGTTGGGTATTAGAAGAAACTTCTTCACTGGAAGGGTCATGAAGCATTGAAATAGGCTCCCCTACCCCTGGAGGTGTTTAAAAGAGGTAGAGATGTGGTATTGAGGGGCATGATTTAGCATCAGCCTTGGCAGCTAGATAGCAGTTGGACTCTGTGACCTTCAAAGTCTTTTCCAAACCAATCTGTGATTCTGTAATTCCGTGTTCAGTTTGGTGGATTGCTCTGGCTCTACCAGAAGACAGCCAGAGAAGAGTGCCAGCAAGTCTGGGCTTTATGGCATGTGTTGATGCACAGCAGCCAGAAGCAATTCAGACAGGCCTTGGATGTCTGACAGGAAGGGAATGCCAGGTTTTATTTGTGCTGATTTTTTTTCCCTTGCTTTCTCAGATCTATGGGCTGTTCCCGTATGTTTCTAGCTCCAGGTATCCTCCCCAAGTTTCTGAAGATGATAATTCTTGTGGGTTCCCAAATGTGGATGAGCCAGATGTGTTTACAGCATTCAAGGTAAAAAAGGTTGGGGTAATTCATGAGCTGGGGGATGCGTGGACCCCTGGCTTCACCACGTATCTTAGGGATGCTGTTCCAGACAAAACAGGGAATGCATCCACTTTAGGCCTATGTAACTCATTTGTTACTTGATTAAAAGACTTGAAATGTTGACCAAGAAGAAATTGTTGTGTGGTCACTAAGCTTTGGTTATGTGATTCAGGATGGCAGGGATTGTTGGTTACTTCAGTTAGATTTCCCATTGTTTGTTTAATCTCCATAGCATGAGCAGTTGCACTTTGCAGGCTGGGAAGGAATGGTACCTAAATGACAACATTGGCCAAAAAAATCTGGCTAATTTAAGCCAGATGGATTAGCTCAGTTCTCTTGGAAAATGAAATGAGGGAATACTCTGCCAAGTCAGAGGACAGCCCAGTGTTCACTGCATCAAGGTAGAAGGTAAAGTGGAGAGGACAAGCTTGTGGTACATCAGCTTGTTCTTTCTTCAACAGGAAATGGGGTTGAAAGTTCTGTCCAACATCAACATCAGGAAACCCAGAGTGTGTCTAACGACTTCATCAACCACTATGCTGAAGGAACGAAGAATTTTGGCTTTCAGGCCTATATTGATGTTATCTGAGTCCCACAGAGCACGTAACAGTAAGTGTTTGCCAACTGTTTCTTCTTATATGGGATACTTGGTCAAGTAAATGCACTCCTGGTGTGAGCTAAGGGGCAGTACTTGCTGTAACTGCACACAGAACAGACCGAGCATCCCAGGGCCCTAAACTTCTTGCACTAGCATCAGACTGCCTGGGGCTCACAACTTCTGCCTCTGAAATGTTAGCAAGCTGTCTGATTTCCAGGTCAGATCTCTGAGGTGAGGGCAGTCACCCTTCCCACAGTGCCCCACAAATGCAAGTAAGGTGCAAAGCACCTCCTGTCATTTGAACTGAGGCAAGAATCGTAGAATCATAGAATCATAGAATGGTAAGGTTGGAAGGGACCTCAAGGATCAGCTAGTTCCAAGCCCCTGCCATAGGCAGGGACACCTCCCACTAGTACAGCTCACTCAAGGCCTCATCCAATCTGGCCTTGAACACATCCAGGGAGGGAGCAGCCACAACCTCCCTGGGCAACCTGTGCCAGTGCCTCACCACCCTTACTGTAAAGAACTTCCTCCTAACATCTAGTCTAAATCTCCCCTCTGCCAGTTCAAACCCATTGCCCCTTGTCCTGTCATTGCAGGACCTTGTAAATAATCCTTCCCCAACCTTCCTGTAGGCCCCCTTCAGATACTGGAAGGCTACTATCAGGTCCCCTCGAAGCCTTCTCTTCTCCAGGCTGCAGAGCCCCAACTCTCTCAGTCTGTCCTCACAGCAGAGCTGCTGCAGCCCTCTGAGCATCTTTGTGGCCCTCCTCTGGACCCGCTCCAACACTTCCATGTCCTTCCTGTGCTGAGGGTTCCAGAACTGCACACAGTACTCCAGGTGGGGTCTGACAAGAGCAGAGTAAAGGGGCAGAATCACCTCCCTTGCCCTGCTGGCCACGCTTCTCTTGATGCAGCCTAGGACTCGGTTGGCTGTCTGGGCTGCATGTGCACACTGCAGGCTCATGTTGAGCTTTTCATCAACCCAGACTCCAAGGTCCCTTTCCTCAGGGCTGCTCTCCAGTCATTCACCACCCAGCCTGTATTTGTGCTTGGGATTGTGCCTACGCAGGTGGTAGGCATTTTAACATTTGCAGAGCACTTCATGTTCCAGTGCCACGCTTCCCAAGAGCTGGCTGGCTGACCTGCAGCCTGAGCTAGACTGGAGCTCCTCTGCACCCAGGGTGCTGTGGTGAACGGGTCTTTGTTATTTCCAGGAGAGCATCTGACAACATCTACCTCTTGGCCCACTATGTTTTCACCTGTTTCTTCAGCTGAAGAGAATGCACACAAGGATTTCCCCCAAACCTGGATATGGGATTTGTTTTCTGTGGGGTGAGTAAAGTGAACAGTGGTGGGATCTAGTATGAGTAACTTAGTGTGACCTGGAGTGGCAGCAGATACAACTAAGACAGCAAAGTTGCTGAGGGAGACACTTAGGGACATGTCATGGGGCTCACTCAAACTGTCATGGCATTTTGCATTGGAGCAGAGGTCTGCATTAAATGAATTTTCCTCTGCTAGATGATCATGTAGAAATATTGTCCATGCATGGAAGGCGACTGACACGGGACTGCGGAAAGTAGGTGCAGTGCAGCAAAACAGTTTGGTTTACTCCCAACACTCTGCTTGTGGTAGCCAAATGGAACAGCATTTCTCAAACTGTGCTCACAGGATGTATCCTGGGATGAGGGGAAGGCAATCTCCACAGCTGTCCTTTGCAGGACTGGGAGTTGTGTTCTGTGAGGAAAGCTCAGTTGAGCTTTTGGAGGTTTTAATCTCTGAAGTGAAAAATTTCTTGTCTGTTATCTGGAGACTGGAGCCTGCTCAGGCCGGATGCCGCCACATTTGCCCTCTCTTTCCAGCTATTTCCATCTCTTCACCCCCTCTTTGTCCCCAGGCCTGTTCTGAGCAACCCAAGGCTTAGAACACAGGTTTCATCTGAACTTAAGAAAAGACTTCTTTACCTGAGCAGCCTGGAATTGACTGCCAGAGAGATCATAGAATCATAGAATCATAGAATGGTAAGGTTGGAAGGGACCTCAAGGATCATCCAGTTCCAACCCCCTGCCACAGGCAGGGACACCTCCCACTAGTACAGGTCACTCAAGACCTCATCCAACCTGACCTTCAACACCTCCAGGGAGGGAACAGCCACAACCTCCCTGACCAACCTGTGCCAGTGCCTCACCACCCTCACTGGAAAGAACTTCCTCCTAACATCCAGTCTAAATCTCCCCTCTGCCAGTACAAACCCATTGCCCCTTGTCCTGTCATTGCAAGACCTTGTCAATAGTCCCTCCCCAGCCTTCCTGTAGCCCCCTTCAGATCCTGGAAGGCTACTATCAGCTCCCCTCGAAGCCTTCTCTTCTCCAGGCTGCACAGCCCCAACTCTCTCAGCCTGTCCTCACAGCAGAGCTGCTGCAGCCCTCTGAGCATCTTCGTGGCCTTCCTCTGGACCTGCTCCAAAGCTTCCATGTCCTTCCTGTGCTGGGGGCTCCAGAACTGCACACAGGACTGCAGGTGGGGTCTGAGGAGAGCAGAGTAAAGGGGCAGAATCCCCTCCCTTGCCCTGCTGGCCACGCTGCTCTTACTGCAGCCTAGGATTGAGGAGTCTTCATCTCTGATGGCATGCCAAATGCACTTGCATGACTTACTCAAGGTGATCCTGCTCTAGCAGGGGCATTGGACTATATGAGCTCTAAAGATCTCTTCCAACCCCTACCAGTCTGTGATTCTGTGATTGTGTTGTGTATGTTTACCTTCCCTTACGTGCCTGGCAAAAGTGAATGTCTCGTTACTGGAGTCAAATAATATAACTAGCTTTAGATAGAGCCTTTTTTATGTCTTCTGCAGTGGTGGCCACAGAACAGTCTGCTGCTCTCTGAAATAGTGATGCAGGCACAAAGCAAATCTCAGCCCTGTCTTCATGTTGGTCTTGAAGCTGTCAGTGTCTCACAGGAAGCTGGATGGCTGCATCTCTTTGGCTGAGTTCTACTGAGATTTAACCGGTCCTATTGCTCTTCTACTCTGTCGTTCTCCATCCCTAGACTGAGAAGAATAAAACTGCTGATATCTGTAAATGATTTTTAGATGTGCAAAGGGCCAGGTACTACCTGAGAAAAGCACTGAATGGCATTGATAACATCTTGCAGTCATGTCATATATTGTCAAAAACATTCTGAGGTAGGGGTCCCTACTTCTACAAGGACCTACTGGTAACCCTACAAGGGCTACAAGTTCATCAGAGGTTCGGGATTAGGATGAGGGTAGGGAATGGGGTGCAATGAAGAGAAGACCATAGACCAGATCACCTGGTGCTGCACACTGCAAGATTGAGTTAAATGCTCCTGTTGCTATCTACTTCTCCTCAGCCCCAGTGGAAACAAGAATGTCACGGTCACTGTGCCTGACACCATCACGAAATGGAAAGCAGGGATGTTCTGCACAGGACATAATGACTTTGGACTTGCACCAGCTTCCAGTCTGCTTGTTTTCAAGCCCTTTCTTGTAGACCTCCCACTACCATCTGCTGTGATTCAGGGTGAGACCTTCATGCTGAAGGCCACAGTCTTCAACTACCTGCAGCGATGCATGAAGGTAGGCAAGCTCTTAGAGCTTCTGAAAGAAAAGCAGGATTTGGGTAGATAGGAAAGAGATGAAATCTATGGCCTGTAATGTTCATCTGGTTACCACCTGCCATCCTTCCTGCCCCTTCAGATCAAAGTAACCCTGGAGGAGTCTGCACACTTGCAGCTGAAGCCATGCAAAGGCTGTGTCTACAGCAGCTGCTTATGTGCTGGTGAAGCTAAGACCTTTCAGTGGAGTGTCACAGCTGAGCAACTGGGTGAGAAGAACGGAGAGTCAGTGGGGTGGTATTTGGGAAGGGATGGGACCAAAATGGGGAGTGTTTTGTAAGAACTGATGTGGAACAAGGAGCTGTATGCCCTGTGAACAAGAGAGAACTTTTATGCGTTCATCCTATGGTCATGATTACCAGCAAGTAAACTGTAAAAGGCTCTGATCTAATTGTTGGTTGTCATTACCTGACTTTCACTGTATTAATGGGAAGTGCTTCCTCAAAAGATGTTTTGTGTACCTAGATGTGTTTTTTGCTTTCAGGGCTCACGAATATTACCCTCAGCACAGAGGCTGTGGCCACTGAAGAGCTCTGTGGTGAAGAGACACCGTTTGTCCCAATGCAAGGACGGAAAGACACAATCATCAAACTCCTTCCAGTCCAGGTCAGACAAGCTGTTACGTTACCTAGAACAAAAGTGGGCTTTGTGCAATTCACAGATTTTTTGTGGTTTTATTTTGGGGTTACTCTTTGCAATTCAAGCTGTGTAACTAGAATCTCGAGGCCCAAGTTGGACCCAGCTGTAAGGGCCGGTGGCTGCGGGAGGTAGAGGTGTGCCCTCTGTCCCATAGAACACTTTAAACATATACACCCTTCTACATCCTCACTCTTGGGCTCTCTGCTGAAACTTACAGCATCAATTTCACAAACATTCAGAAGTCAAGATGTTCTGAAAATGCTGTTTCCATATTTGAAATGAAACCTACAGAATCATGGAACGCTTCGGATCAGAAAATGGTTGACCGTAGCTTATGTTTTTATGCGGTAGTGACGTTACCCGATCTGATTCTCCAGCCTGAGCACACGTTTTCTCCGTAGCTATTTGCAATTCACTTGTACTCCTGTTTCTCTCTTTGTGTGCTCATCCTGATGCTACTTCCTTGTGTTCCAACAGCCAGAGGGTGTGTTGGTAGAGAAGGCTCACAGCTCCATCCTGTGTCCCAAAAAAGGTAGAGAGATTGTTTTCTCATCCCTGCCCTTCTTGTGTAACCACCCTCTGGGCCTTTCTGCTTACTGAAGTATTTTCTCTGTCAACATGACCCTGCTGCAGAGGCTCAGTCTAACTCTAGTGGCAGCTAGAACTCCTCCTTGCTAAGTACATGGGGAGGTCCAATCTTTTTTGCATGAACATCCTTGACATGAACCATAGAATTGTTTTGTGGGAAAAGACCTTTAAGATAGTAGAATCCAACCATTATCTTACTCTACCAAGTCTGGTGCTAAACCATGTCACTCAGCACCACTTCTCCACTACTTTTAGACACCTTCAGGGATACAGGATTCAAACACCTCCCTGGGGAGCCTGTTCTGGTGTTGGAGAAACCTTTCAGTGAAGAAATTTCTTCTAATACTCAACCTAAACCTCCTTTGCTGCAACTTGAGGGTCTTACTTCTTGTTCTGTGACACCATGAGGCCTTTTTCACCTCTGGCAATAAAAGCAGACTACTGAACATGGCAAGGCAGGAGGACATGACTTAGGATTGGTGTTCCTGTCTTGAATTTTCTAGTGTGTGACAGGACCATTAGTGAGTTTTGAGAGCACAAGGTGTGCTGAGAAGACAGGCCTGCAGTTAAAATCCAAATCGAGATAGAGCAACATTGACCACAGGAGGTTTCCAGGTGTAGATCTTCTCAAACTCTTTAGAAAGAAGGCTATTAGGATAGTGCAGTCACCATGAGGTAGATGGTTGAGGATGAGTTTGAGGATGGAATAGGACAGGGTAAGGTGATTTGCAATCTCTGTGACAAGAAAATGGGATGTTATCACTATTTCTGGGGATTTTGAAGGCTATGTTAATCAGGATCTCTTTCTTTTTGTCCTCCACACACACACCTTACTCCACCGGTGTCAGGGAATCCAGCACAGGAGTTTGTGTCCCTGGTGTTGCCTCCAAATGTGGTTGAAGGTTCAGTCAGAGCCACCGTCTCGGTCACTGGTAAGGAATTCAGCTATGGAAGTTCCTGTCCAAATCCCATATTTCTGAGTGTAGCCCTAGGAAAGCCCAAACCCAGAACCCTCTCCTGCCTTTCTGAGATTTCCAAGGTTTCACTGCCTTGTTCTTCTCACGTGTGCAGCAGTGTTTCCTGATTCCTGACAAGGTAAAACACCCAGCACGGAAGTGTTCCGTTTATGGCCTTTCCCTGACAGGCTGGAGATATGTGCTGGCCATCTGGAGGGCACAGTGGAACTGATAAGCTGGCAAGACAGAGGTGACCCTATACTGCTGTACTGAGGCTATCTTGCCTGGTGCTCTGCAGGAAGGGGTCACAGGTAGGAGGAGGTGAATCCCCAAGCATCCTGCCCAGGAGGTAGTCAGGATGCCTGTGCTCTGTTGCAGGTGACCTCATGGGGACGGCACTGCAGAACTTGGACCACCTGGTGCGGATGCCCCATGGCTGTGGGGAGCAGAACATGGTGCTGTTTGCCCCCATTGTCTATGTGCTGCAGTACCTGGAGAAGACGAGGCAGCTGACCCCTGAGATCAAGGAGAGAGCAACAGGATTCCTGCGCAATGGCAAGTGCAGCAGGCCCACTCCTCTGCCTTCCACTGTGTCTGACTCACTGATAGCTCTGGGCTCTTACCCAACCAGCCCATTCCCTTCACAGTGATTTCATTACAAGCACCATTCTGCACACTAATGTCCTCTCCTGCTTCCCAGGATACCAGATACAGCTGCAGTATCAGCACCCTGATGGTTCCTACAGTGAATTTGGTACCAAGGATGATTATGGTAACACTTGGTAAGCCCTGGGCTCTCTCCTTGCTGTCTGCTTACTTTCTGGCAACCTGGAGGTGGGCAGCTTTCTGCTTCCAGCATTGAATCCATTCAGTCCTATTGGACTCAAACTGTTACAGATGCTTTACAGGCCAGGGCACCCCAGGGGTATGCAGCTGGCTTTGGACCAGCACATTAGGAATAGCACAACAGCAGGTGAGGAGTGGCCCAGCAGTTCTGAAACCCCATGTTTTGTTGTTTGGGGGTTTGTTTGTTTGTTTGTTTGTTTTCCCCTCAACTTCTGCTTAGATTCCTTCTTTCCACTCATTCTTCCTTCTCTTTCACTCCATCTCTTTCAGCTTCTCTCTTCCCTCTTCTCATACCTTTTTTTCTTTTCTCTCCCCAACGAGGCTGACTGCGTTTGTACTTAAATGCTTTGTCCAAGCCAAGCCATACATCTTCATCGACAACAGGACCATTCAAGCTGCTCTCAGCTGGCTGGAGTTCCACCAGCTTCCCAGTGGTTGCTTCAGAAACATGGGCCAGCTTTTCCACACAGCCATGAAGGTAAGAGCCAGAGTACATTGAAGGACAACTCAAAGCAGTTCTTGTCAGTTGTACTGGTAGTTGTTTGGTTCACTATCTGTTGTTGTTCTGCTTTCCTGCATGAGAGCAAGAGTTGTTTGGTTCACCATCCATTGCTGCTCTACTTTCCTGCATGGGAGCAAGAGTTGTTTGGTTCACCATCCATTTCTGCTCTGCTTTCCTGCATGGGAGCAAGAGTTGTTTGGTTCACCATCCATTGCTGCTCTGCTTTCCTGCATGGGAGCAAGAGTTGTTTGGTTCACCATCCATTGCTGCTCTGCTTTCCTGCATGGGAGCAAGAGTTGTTTGGTTCACCATCCATTGTTGCTCTGCTTTCTTGCGTGGGAGCAAGTTGGGGATAGTGGGGCCTTTTCTGAAATGCCTCAGGTCTTTGTGTATTACCTTCCCCAGCTTTTTGGATATTTATGCTTTTTGTAGGGAGGTGTGGATGGGGAAGTCCCCTTGGCTGCCTACATCACTGCTGCATACCTAGAGGCAGGAGAGACTCCAGAGGTAAGTATTGAGGTTCTTTTCCATGCTCTTGCCTTGGAATCTGAAGCTAAGGACTCTGAATCTAAGGCAGGCATCAGAGCATCTTGGAGAGGCTCATGAACATGTGGGAGGAAGAACTTACCACTTCTCAGGAAAAGCCTCAACTGTCCCTTGAGAAGGACATAGCTAGCAGGGGAAGAGGTGAGGTTAGACGACCAGAAACCATTTGATATTGTGGCTAGATGCAATTCCCATTTACTGAGCTTTGGCTACTCATTCTTGCTCCACTTCCATCATCCTCCCATCTTCTCCCTACCCACCCCCAGCTGAGAGCTAACGGTGAGTTGTAGCTTGTGAGTTGGTGAGTGTAGCTGCTCCCACAGTCAAGCAAATAGGCATATTGACATTTTAAATACATTTTAACCTCACAAAAAAAAGTGGAAGTCTGTAAAAGGAGTGCTGGAAGGCAAGTGGGATTGCATATCTAAATAACAGTGAGTGGGAACTCTTGGAAATGGTAAGGATCATAGCTCATTACTAAACTCTGTGGTACTGGCAAGTGAAAAAAGAATCAACTTGATGGAAAAATGTAAGTTGATGTCGACTGTGAGAAGCAAAGTTTTGTGGGCATAAGAAAAGTAAGTGAAAGAATAGTGCTGTTTGTGGCAACTGAAAAACAAGGAGACAGATGAAAGTTAACCTTCTTTCTAGAAAGAGGTGTCCTGCAGGTTGTCTTTTTTCACTATAAGGGCAATGAAATGCTGGAACAGGTTGCCCGGAGAGGTTTAGTTCTCTCTGTCGTTGAGAGATCACCTGTTGTGATCTCATAGCTGATCCCACTTTGAGCATGAAGTTGGGTTAGAGACCTTTTGAGGTTCCTCTCAGCCTGAATTAGTCTTGTTATTTGCTAGTTGTACAACCTATCTGAGTTTTGGCTGATTTTTGTGGAGGAGGCTTTTCATGAAACTGAATGAGAAATACCTGACACGTATTGTGCTTTGTGACGGGATGAAAGATAACCACAAGGACCTTCACCCTGGTAGAAAACTTAAGAAAGGGTTTGTTGTAGGTCTTAACCAATTATGTCATCTGGGAAGGAAGGTCAAGAGTTACTGAGAGCAGACTATGCACCAAAGCCATAATTCAGATCCTGAATTGTGGGCCTCAAAACAATATGCATGATGACCTAGTTGAAACCACACAGGAGATAAAAAAATCCAGAATCCTGCAAGGTAGGAGACCTCATAGAATTCTTCATGCTCCAGAGAACTTGGCAACAATACTGTTAGCTCAGAAGATTGTCCGTGGAGTGAGAAATGCTTTGTTGGAGCAGCAGGTCTGTTGAAACCAATGCAACCAGACAGTTATTCAATTGGACATACATACATAAACTGAGCTGGTGGAGGTCATTGCCAGACCACTCTCCATCATCTTCAGTAAGTCATGGTGGACAGGAGAGGTGCCTAGGGATTGGAGGAGAGCAAACATCACTCCAATCTTCAAAAGGGTAAGAAGGAGGACCCAGGTAGCTATAGACCAGTCAGCCTCAACTCTGCCCCTGGAAAGATAATAGAGTGGCTTATCCTTGGGGCTGTTCTTAGCCATATCAAGGACAAGAAGGTCATTGGGAGCAGTCAGCATGGTTTTACCAGGGGGAAGTCATGTTTGACCAACCTAATAACCTTCTACAAAGACATAACCAGGTGGATAAATGATGGCAGAGCAGTGGATGTGCTTTACCTTGATTTCAGTGAAGCATCTGACACTGTTGCCCACAGCATTCTCATAGCTAAACTGAGGAGGTGTGGTCTGGGTTATGGAGTAGTGAGGTGGATTGGGAACTGCTTAAAGGAAAGAAGTCAGAGAGTTGTGGTCAATGGGATGGAGTCTAGCTGGAGGCCTGTAACTAGTAGAGTTCCCCAGGGGTTGGTTCTGGGACCAGTATTATTCAAGGTATTCATTAATGACCTGGATGAGAGCATGGAGTGCACTGTCAGCAAGCTTGCTGATGACATCAAGCTGGGAGGAGTGGCTGCCACACCAGAGAGCTGTGCTGCCATTCAGAGAGACTTAGGCTAAGAGTTGGGCAGGGAAAAATTGAATGCAGTTCAACAGGGGCAAGTGTAAAGTTGTGCACCTGGGAAAGAACATCCCCAGGGATTAGTATAGGTTGGGGACTGACCTGATGGAGAGCAGTGAANCTTGCTGATGACATCAAGCTGGGAGGAGTGGCTGCCACACCAGAGAGCTGTGCTGCCATTCAGAGAGACTTAGGCTGAGAGTTGGGCAGGGAAAAATTGAATGCAGTTCAACAGGGGCAAGTGTAAAGTTGTGCACCTGGGAAAGAACATCCCCAGGGATTAGTATAGGTTGGGGACTGACCTGATGGAGAGCAGTGAAAGGGAGAAGGACTTGGGAGTCCTGGCAGATGGCAGGATGGCCATGAGGCAGCAGTGTGCTCTTGTGGCCAGGAGAGCCAATGCCATTCTGGGTTGTATTAGAAGGGCTGTGGTTAGTAGGTCGAGGGAGGTTCTCCTGCCTCTACTCTGCCCTGGTGTGGCATCATCTAGAGTATCGTCTCCAGTTCTAGGCCACCCAACTCAAGAAGAACAGGGAGCTGCTTGAGAGAGTCCAGCACAGAGCCACAAAAATGATTAAGGAAGTTGAACATCTTCCTTATGGAGCACCTGTGGGAGCTGGAGGCTGGGGCTTGGAACTTGGAGAGGAGGAGACTAAGGGGTGACCTCATTCNTCTACTCTGCCCTGGTGTGGCATCATCTAGAGTATCGTCTCCAGTTCTAGGCCACCCAACTCAAGAAGAACAGGGAGCTGCTTGAGAGAGTCCAGCACAGAGCCACAAAAATGATTAAGGAAGTTGAACATCTTCCTTATGGAGCACCTGTGGGAGCTGGAGGCTGGGGCTTGGAACTTGGAGAGGAGGAGACTAAGGGGTGACCTCATTCATGGTTAGAAATATGTAAAGAGTTAGTGCCAGAAGGCTGGAGTCAACCTCTTCTCGGTGTTACCCAGTGACAGGACAAGGGGCAATGGGTGGAAGCTGAGACATAGGAGGTTCCATGTGAACCTGAGGAAGAATTTTTTCACTGTGAGGTTGGCAGAGCACTGGAACAGGCTGCCCAGGGGGGCTGTGGAGTCTTCCACTCTAGAGATATTCAAGAAGCATCTGGATGCGTTCCAGCGTGATCTGCTCTAGGATACACTAACTCAAGGCCACGTGTAAGGTCCTTCACCTGGGAAGGCACAATCCCAAACATAAATACAGGCTGGGTGGGGAATAGCTAAGAGCAGCCCTGAGGAAAAGGACCTTGGAGTCTGGGTTGATGAAAAGCTCAACATGAGCCTGCAGTGTGCACATGCAGCCCAGACAGCCAACCGAGTCCTAGGCTGCATCAAGAGCAGCGTGGCCAGCAGGGCAAGGGAGGGGATTCTGCCCCTTTACTCTGCTCTCCTCAGACTCCACCTGCAGTCCTGTGTGCAGTTCTGGAGCCCTCAGCACAGGAAGGACATGGAAGTGTTGGGGTGTGTCCAGAGGAGGGCCACAAAGATGCTCAGAGGGCTGGAGCAGCTCTTCTGTGAGGACAGGCTGAGAGAGTTGGGCCTCTGCAGCCTGGAGAAGGGGCTCTGCAGCTTCGAGGGGACCTGATAGTAGCCTTCCAGGATCTGAAGGGGGCCTACAGGAAGGCTGGGGAAGGATTATTTACAAGGTCCTGCAATGACAGGACAAGGGGCAATGGGTTTAAACTGGCAGAGGGGAGATTTAGACTGGATGTTAGGAGGAAACTCTTTACAGTGAGGGTGGTGAGACACTGGCACAGGTTACCCAGGGAGGTTGTGGCTGCTCCCTCCCTGGAGGTGCTCAAGACCAGATTGGATGAGGCCTTGAGTGAGCTGTGCTAGTGGGAGGTGTCCCTGCCTATGGCAGGGCGTTGGAACTAGATGATCCTTGAGGTCCCTTCCAACCTTACCATTCTATGATTCTATGATTCTATATCCTACTCTGGGAGGGGGGCTGGACCAGATGAGCTTTCAAGGTCCCTTCTAGCCCCTGACATTCTGTGATTCTACGATTCTAGATAAAATGGTTATGATTGTGGAAGACACTGCAAAGTAACAATGAAGAGGTTAAAATTACCTTCTGCAAGGGCTAATGCACTCAGGATCTTCAGCACAGATCCTACTTCGCCTTGCAGGCATATCTAAAAGGCTCATAGAATCATTAAGTTTGGAAAAGACCTCTAAGATCATCAAGTCTAACTGTCAAGCCAGCACCACCATGCCCACTAAACCATGTGCCAAAGAGCTGTGTCTACACATCTTTTGAACGTCTCCATGGATGGTGACTCTATCCCTTTCCTGGTGTGCTGCTTTGAGGCTAATTGGAATATTTTAATGAGAAAAATTAGATTCTAGGCTGTGAAAGGCAAGAAATGGTGATGCCTGCTTCACTCATAGGCTTGCTGAGATGGATAAAAACAAGGACACAAATAAAGATAAGACAGAGTCTCTCTCTCTCTGGGAGCTGGTGTGTCTGTTGGCCTTCTGCTGTGTAACCCAACGAATCACTCTGCTTCTAACCTCCCTTGCCCATCCTCCAAACTCACCTTGCACATAAGACAGATCCTGGGGTAAGGTATAGGTGTGGGGAGAAGGTGGAAGGGTGGTTGGGAGCCCCTCCTGGAGTCTCTGATTTCTGGGAGGGGAGTTGTGTTGCTGTATTCCCTTTAACTTGTCTATGTCTGTAACTATTCCTGTCTCTAGTGT
>VWZE01000618.1:9636-21338 GCA_013396675.1 Eubucco bourcierii
AACAGGCTCTGCTGGGTGATGCCCAGTGACAGGACAAGGGGCAATGGATGGAAGCTGAGGCATAGGAAGTTTCATGGAAACATGAGGAGGATTTTTTTTTTCCCCCTGTGAGGATGGCAGAGCCCTGGAACAGGCTTCCCAGGGCAATTGTGGAGTCTCCCTCACTGGAGATACTCAGAACCTGCCTGGATGTGTTCCTGTGTGATCTGCTCTAGGTGATCCTGGCAGAAGGGTTGGACTGGCTGAGCTTTGGAGGTCCCTTCTAGCCCATGACATTCTGTGGTTCTGTGCAATGCAGGCTTTGCCACACACATCTAGAAAATTATCTCACTGGCACTCTTTTGAAGTTTAGATGTTTTCTCCTGCCATATTTATTATAGTCCAATCCATGGAAACAAACTGACCCTCACCAATAATTGTGCTGGAAGTGATGTGTGTTGCACCTCACACTTGTCACACACAACAGTAGGAGGAGGTCAAAATGTTCTGAGGGTGTTATTTTGAACCAGATTCTGGATCCAGTCGTTTTTATGTTGTTATTAACAATTCATGAAGCACTTATTGAAACTAATAAACTGATTGCAAGCTAGAAAAATGCATTGATTAATATGAAATGTAAAATGGAATAGTGATGAGCTCATTTCCATTGTAAATAGTGGAAAATAAATCCAATAAGTGTCTGCTCTTTGGACTGCAAACGAAATGAACTCATCTCCCAAAGCAGTCCATAACAGCCCAACCATAAGAGACTTAGAGAGGGCTTCCTGAAGCCAAAGCTAACAAAGAAGTCACATTTTGAATGTAATTCGTGGTGCTTTGGGCACCAGCCCACCATTTTTCAATGACTGGCAGTGGGGCTGTTTAATCAGGATTCTACTCTCAGTGGTTATTACTCTACCTCAATCATTTCAACTCATCATTGTCTCTGTGTCATATTAACTCTCCACATCTGTGTGCATCTTAATTCTACCCTATAGCAGGCATGAGGAAGAGAAAGTTGTTGTGGCAGAAGGACCTTCTGGTTTTTCCTCTTCATAATGATCCATAGAATCATAGAATGGTAAGGTTGGAAGGGACCTCAAAGATCATCTAGTTCCAACCCCCTGCCATAGGTAGGGACACCTCCTACTAGTGCAGGTCACTCAAGGCCTCATCCAATCTGGCCTTGAACATCTCCAGGGAGGTTGTGGAGCACAGGAGCACAGAATTTGATCACATTCTGTGATTCTATGCTCCACAACCTCCCTGGGCAACCTGTGCCAATGTCTCATCACCCTCAATGCAAACAACTTCCTAACATCCAGTTTCAATCTCCCCTCTGCCAGTTCAAACCCATTGCCCCTTGTCCTGTCATTACAAGACCTTGTTAATAGTCCCTCCCCAGCTTTCCTGGAGCCCCCTTTCAGATCCTGGAAGGCTACTGTAAGGTCTCCTGGAAGCCTTCTCTTCTCCAGGCTGCAGATCCCCAACTCTCTCAGCCTGTCTTCACACTAGAGCTGCTGCAGCTCCCTGAGCAGCTCCTCTGGACCCACTCCAACAGTTCCATATCCTTCAGATGTAGCTGGACAGGATTTCCTGCCGACCTTTCCTGATAACTCTTCAGTGGGAAGCCTGAATTTTGATGCATCTCTTCTGTATCGTCATAATGCAGACAAGACAAAATAAAAAGATTAATAGATCCAATTCAGTTCAGTGACTACAGTGAAAATTAAGAGCAGAAGAGATATCTGCTGGTAGAGCTTAAAAAAAAAATCCTGGAAGAGAGCTAAGGAGAAAATAATTCCTGATTACAGAAGATTTTGCTGTGCAAACTCAGTGTTAGTACATATTTGAGTGCTGGTGTAACAAAAGACAGTGGAACATAGAAGCAAATAAAATAAGTTTGATTTATTAACTCTTACTCTGGAATAGATTTCAGGGCTGCAAGTTCCTGCATTACACTAAGCCCAGCAGGGTTGGAAATTAGCTCCTTCATGAGTGTTTGCTGTGTGGATCTGCCTACACAAAATCATTGCTGCTGCTGCATTAATCTCCTGTTTGACTAGATTTTCTTCTAGAACATCATCCAAACAGTTATCAATTTGGTACTTCCTTTTGGTGCTTGGGTAGAAGTTTGGGGTTGTGTTTCTTGTTTCATGCAGAGTTTATTGGGTTTTTTTTGTTTTTTTTACAGTGGATTTTTTTTTCTTGTATTCATTTAGCGTATTTTACAGGTTGAACAATTACCTCTCACTTGATGTCAGTTGTCACTATCAGTCTTGCTTAATAGAATCACAGAACCTTAGAGGTTGGAAGGGTCCTCCAGAAATCATTGAGTCCAACCATCCTGCCAAGCAGCATCACTCAAGGTAGTTCACACAGGAATGCATCTAGGTGGATTTTGAAAGCCTCCAGAGAAGGAGACTCCACAACCTCTCTGGTCAGCCTGCCCCAAGGCTCTGTTACCCTCATACAAAGAAGTTTCTCCTCATGGTGAGCTGAAACCTTCTCTGTTCCAGTTTGTAGCTGTTGCTCCTTGCCTTGTTGATGCTGACCACCAAAAAGAGCTTGCCCTCAGGCACTTGCCCCCCACCCCTCAGCTATTTGTACACATTGCTCAGATCTCCTTTCAGCCTTCTCTTCTCCAGATTAAACAACCCCAGGGCTCTCAGTCACTCTTCGCAGGGGAGATGCTGAAGTTGCCTAATCATTCTTGTGGCTCTCTGTTGGACTCTGAGCAGGTCACTGTCTCTATTGAACAGGGGAGCCCAAAATTTGACACAGTATTCCCAAGGGGAAAAAAAAAAAAAAAAAAAAAAAAAAAAAAAAAAAAAAAAAAAAAGAAAAAAAAAAAAAAAAAAAAAAAAAAAAAAAAAAAAAAAAGAAAAAAAAAAAAAAAAAAAAAAAAAAAAAAAAAAAAAAAAAAAAAAAAAAAANAATAAAAAAGAAAGGAAGAAAGAAAGAAGAAAAGAAGAAATAAAAAAGAAAGGAAGAAAGAAAGAAGAAAAGAAGAAATAAAAAAGAAAGGAAGAAAGAAGAAAAGAAGAAATAAAAAAGAAAGGAAGAAAGAAAGAAGAAAAGAAGAAATAGAAAGGAAGAAAAAAAAGGAGGAAAAAAGAAATGAAGGAAGGGAAAAAAAGGAAGAAAGGAAGAAACAAGAAAAAGGAAGGAAAAAAGAAAAAAATGAAGAAAAAATTAATAAAAAAGAAAGGAAAAAAACCCAAGAAAATAAAATAAAGGAAGGAAAAAAGAAAAAAATGAAGAAAAAATTAATAAAAAAGAAAGGAAAAAACCCCAAGAAAATAAAATAAAGGAAGGAAAAAAAGAAAAAATAAAGAAGGGAAAAGAGAGAGAAAAAAAAGAAGGGAAGAAAAAGGAAGAAAAAAGAAGAGAAAAAAAGAGGAAAGAAAGAAGGGAATAAATAAAAGGAAGAAGGGAAGAAACAAAGGAAAGAAAAAAGAAAAAGGATGAAAAAAGAAGGGAAGAAAAAAGAAAGGAGAAAAAAGAAAAGGAAGATAAAAGAAGTGAAGGGAAAAAAGGAAGAAAAAAGAAANAAAGGAGGAAAGGAAGGAAGGAAGAAAAAAAAGGAGGAAAGGAAGGAAGAAAAAAAGGAGGAAAGGAAGAGAAGAAGGAGGAAAGGAAGGAAGAGAAGAAGGAGGAAAGGAAGGAAGAGAAAAAAGGAGGAAAGGAAGGAAGAGAAGAAGGAGGAAAAGAAGGAAGAGAAAAAGGAGGAAAGGAAGGAAGAGAAAAAGGAGGAAAGGAAGGAAGAGAAGAAGGAGGAAAGGAAGGAAGAGAAAAAGGAGGAAAGGAAGGAAGAGAAAAAAGAAAAAAAACCCAAACCAACCCACAACAACCACCAACATAAACCCTACCAAAAACTGTGATGAAAATGTTGAAATATTCCAACAGTTCTGTAATTTCTATTCAGGGTTGAATCCTAACCAGGCCATCCGTAAGGCATTTAGATTTCTCTGCCTCTTGATTACTTATGTCATACAGAAAATAGTTCCAAACCAGTTGTTACTTCATATTTTCTTATCCCTACATGGATTGAATCAACATTAATTACACTACAAGTCTGTCAGAGATGACCTATTTAAATAGAGCAGGATGTGTTTTCAAGGCACGAGGCCAAAATGATGAGACATCCTAAGTGTCTCTTGACTTCCACAGTAGTGCCACTGACATAAGGTCTCCAGCATGTTGATATCTTCCTCTATACACCTCAATATACAGCTCAGCTTGGGGCAGCAATGTGCCCTTGTGGATCCAATTGGATCCTGGGGGGCATTAAGAGAAGTGCGGCCAGCAGATCCGGGGAAGTTCTCCTCTCCTCTCCACTCTGCTCTGCCCTGGTGAGACCTAACCTGGATTATTGCATTCAGTTTTGGGCTCCCCAGTTCAGCAGGAGCAGGGATCTGCTGGANAAAAAAAGAAGGGAAGAAAAAGGAAGAAAAAAGAAGAGAAAAAAAGAGGAAAGAAAGAAGGGAATAAATAAAAGGAAGAAGGGAAGAAACAAAGGAAAGAAAAAAGAAAAAGGATGAAAAAAGAAGGGAAGAAAAAAGAAAGGAGAAAAAAGAAAAGGAAGATAAAAGAAGTGAAGGGAAAAAAGGAAGAAAAAAGAAAATGGAAAAAGAGAAAGGAAGAAAAAGAAAGGAAGGGGAAAAAGAAAGAGGAAGAAAAAGAGAAAGGGAAAAAAAGGAAGGAAAAACCAAAGAAAGGAAGGAAAAATATAGTAAGAAAAAAATGAGGACAGGAATGGAGAAGAAAGGAGGAAAGGAAGGGAGAAGAAAGGAGGAAAGGAAGGAAGAGAAAAAGGAGGAAAGGAAGGAAGAGAAAAAAGAAAAAAAACCCAAACCAACCCACAACAACCACCAACATAAACCCTACCAAAAACTGTGATGAAAATGTTGAAATATTCCAACAGTTCTGTAATTTCTATTCAGGGTTGAATCCTAACCAGGCCATCCGTAAGGCATTTAGATTTCTCTGCCTCTTGATTACTTATGTCATACAGAAAATAGTTCCAAACCAGTTGTTACTTCATATTTTCTTATCCCTACATGGATTGAATCAACATTAATTACACTACAAGTCTGTCAGAGATGACCTATTTAAATAGAGCAGGATGTGTTTTCAAGGCACGAGGCCAAAATGATGAGACATCCTAAGTGTCTCTTGACTTCCACAGTAGTGCCACTGACATAAGGTCTCCAGCATGTTGATATCTTCCTCTATACACCTCAATATACAGCTCAGCTTGGGGCAGCAATGTGCCCTTGTGGATCCAATTGGATCCTGGGGGGCATTAAGAGAAGTGCGGCCAGCAGATCCGGGGAAGTTCTCCTCTCCTCTCCACTCTGCTCTGCCCTGGTGAGACCTAACCTGGATTATTGCATTCAGTTTTGGGCTCCCCAGTTCAGCAGGAGCAGGGATCTGCTGGAGTGAGCCCCAGGGAGGGCTAAAAAAGATTTTGAAGGGGCTGGAGCTCTGTCCTGGAAAGATAGGCTGAGGGACCTGAGGCTGTTTGGTCTGGTGAAGAGAAGACTCTGAGGGGATCTAATCAATGTTTATAAATAGTTGAGGGCTGGGGGTCAAGAAGGAGGAGAAAAACTCTTCTCAGTTGTGCCCTGGGATAGGACAAAGGGCAATGGGTATGAACTACAGCACAGAAAGCTCCATCTCAACATGAGGAAGAACTTCCTGGCTGTAAGGGTGACAGAGCCCTGACACAGGCTGCCCACAAAGCGTGTGGAGTCTCCCTCTCTAGAGCCTTTCCAGCACTGTCTGGATGTGTTGCTGTGCGACCTAAGCTAGATTCTATCGTCCTGCTCTGGCAGGGGGCTTGAACTCGATGATCTGTGAAGGTCACTTCCAACCCCTGACATCCTGTGATCCCATGTACCATAAGCACAATGCCATGTTGTATGTCAGTTCATGTGGTTAGTAGCTGTCACACATTTTATTTTTCAGTAATGTTGAAGTCTTGTGTGCAGTTCTGGAGCCCCCAGCACAGGAAGGACATGGAACTGTTGGAGTGGGTCCAGAAGAGGCCATGAAGCTCCTGAGAGGGCTGCAGCAGCTCTGCTGTGAGGACAGGCTGAGAGTTGGGGCTCTGCAGCCTGCAGAAGAGAAGGCTTCCAGGAGACCTTACAGTAGCCTTCCAGGATCTGAAGGGGGTTACAGGAAGGCTGGGGAGGGACTATGGACAAGGTCTTGCAATGCCAGGACAAGGGGCAATGGGTTTGAAGTGGCAGAGGGGAGATTGAAACTGGATGTTAGGAGGACGTTCTTTGGCGTGAGGGTGGTGAGACACTGGCACAGGTTGCCCAGGGAGGTTGTGGTTGCTCCCTCCCTGGAGCTGTTCAAGGCCAGGTTGGAGGAGGCCTTGAGTGACCTGTGCTAGTGGGAGGTGTCCCTGCCTATGGTAGGGGGTTGGAACTAGATGATCCTTGAGGTCCCTTCCAACCTTACCATTCTGTGATTCTTTGCTTTATCCACAAGCATGGCATGTGGCCACTGAAATACAACCTGACCTACTCCCTGGGTGGGTTCCTTTTCTGTTTTCTCTGGGGAACCAAACTGACAGGCTCTTCACTGAACTCATAGATGCCTTTTTTGCTTTGCACTTTGCTTCCTGCGTTCCAGTTCTTCTGATGACTCACAGAAGCACTCGTGGCGTTGGGGACCGTTACACAGACACTGATCACAGTGATTGCCCAAATGCTATCCTTAAAGCAAAAAGAATTCCATATGTAACTACAAAATTTGGGCATTTCTCAAATGGTAAGAGAAACATTTTGCCCCAAGGCAGCTTCCTGGGGCACCATCTGGCTTCACAAACCTTCAGAAGGGAGATTTTCCTTGAATAAAAGTTATCTAGCTAACTTCTGTGAAAACTGCATGATGGGAAAAAAAAAAAAATCCTTGTTGCATCCGTTCAGTGTTTCATGGTAGTCCAGCTGAGCCTGGCTGCAAAACCCAGATTCTCTCCATACTAAGAAGGTGTGGTTCTTGTTTTTAGTGCTTGGTTGAGCACAATCTTTTATAACTCCCTGGAGGTGTTCAAGGCCAGGTTGGAGGAGGCCTTGAGTGACCTGTACTAGTGGGTGATGTCCCTGCCTATGGCAGGAGGTTGGAACTAGATGATCTTTGAGGTCCCTTCCAACCTTACCATTCTATGATTCTGTGTTCTATCATCGAGTCCAACCACTAGCAGACTCTGTCAAGTCTGGTGCCAAACCTCTTTATATTCAAAACCTACCTGGATGTGTTCCTGTGTGATCTGGTATAGGTGATCCTGTTCTGCAGGGAGATTGGACTGAGTGAGCTTTTGAGGTCGCTTCCAGCCCCTGACATTCTGTGGTTCTGTGTAAACCACAAACCACATCAGCAATCACAAGAAGCTGTTTCTGTACAGAAATGCCCACAACCTAAACAAACAAAGCAAAGAGGGAAGGAGGAACATTAATTTCTCAATTTTGCAGGTGGAAAACAAGAAGAGAACTCATCATTTACTGAAGATAACTTGTGAAGCCCACGGCAGCACCAGTAACCCAGGTCTGCTTGGTTCTGTGACTAGCACTGAACAGTTAAGGTCTGTCTTTCTCATTGTAAAAACTGTTTCACAGCTGCCTACACCAACCTGCAGACTGAAAAACTCCCAGTGTTCTTCCCAGGGAGAAAAAAGGCTGGGGTTTGGGGTTTATTGGGGTGGGTTCTTTTGTTTATTTGTTTGGGTTTGCTTGATTTTTGGTTTGTTTGTTTGATTTGTGTTTACTTGGTTTGTGGGTTTGCTTGGTTTGTGGGTTGCTTGGTTTGTGGGTTTGCTTGGTTTGTGGGTTGCTTGGTTTGTGGGTTTGCTTGGTTTGTGGGTTGCTTGGTTTGTGGGTTGCTTGGTTTGTGGGGTTGCTTGGTTTGTGGGTTGCTTGGTTTGTGGGGTTGCTCGGTTCGTGGGTTGCTCGGTTCGTGGGTTGCCTGATTTTTTCTGCTTGCCTGCCTGATTTTTCCTTGCCTGCCTGATTTTTCCTTGCTTGCCTGCTTGGTTTTGTCCTTGCTTGCCTGCTTGGTTTTGTCCTTGCTTGCCTGCTTGGTTTTGTCCTTGCTTGGCTGCTTGGTTTTGTCCTTGCTTTCCTGTTTGGTTTTTTCCTTGCTTGCCTGCTTGGTTTTTTCCTGGCTTGCTTGCTTGGNGCTGCTTGGTTTTGTCCTTGCTTGCCTGTTTGGTTTTGTCCTTGCTTGCCTGCTTGGTTTTTTCCTGGCTTGCTTGCTTGGTTTTTTCCTGGCTTGCCTGCTTGGATTTTCCCTTGCTTGCCTGCCTGATTTTTGCTTGCTTGCATGCTTGGTTTTTTCCTTGCTTGCCTACTTGATTTTTTTCCTTGCTTGCCTGCTTTCTTTTTCCCTTGCTTGCCTGCTTGATGTTGTCCTTGCTTGCCTGCTTAATTTTTTCCTTGCTTGCCTGTTTGATTTTTTTGCTTACTTGCCTGCCTGATTTTTGCTTGCTTGCCTGCCTGATTTTTGCTTGCTTGCCTGCCTGATTTTTGCTTACTTGCATGCTTGGTTTTTGCTTGCTTACCTGCTTGGTTTTTGCTAGTTTGCTTGATTTTGTCCCCCCATCTTTTTGTGTTTGATGTTTCAAAACATATTTGCACTCATGCTAACGGATATCAGGGTAGCTCTATACAGGGCAGCTACATTAAACCAGTGCAAAATGTGTGAGACACTCTCTTTTGCTATCAGACCAAAGGAGCCCAACAAGTTTGGTTTTTTTTTTCCTCAGCACCAACACAGAGTTTTTAATTTGATTTCAGCCACCAATGCTAACGAGAGAGCAGTCCAAGGCGAGAATTTTAAAATGATTAATTACAATACTTTAAAAGATGAAAAAGAGTTTCTGTGTGTGTGTCAGTCACCCTCATGGGGCAAGGAATAATGAAAACAGAATGCACACAGGAATGAGTTTTCTATTGTCAATGATAAAAGTGATAATAGCCCCGAGTCAAAGCGAAATGACAGATGAAAGCAACCTATAGAACATTGCCTGGGGGAGCTCCTGAGGCTGGTGCTCAGTGCCACCTATACACGTGCTAGGCTGATATTTAATGAAGCTCTGGTTGACTCTATAATGAATGTTGAAGGCTCTCTGGAGCATCAAACATCATTTAACGCTGCTAGAAGCAAAAGCTTTTTGTTTGGCAATAGGAGATGAGGGGGATTTTTTTTTTTTTTTAAAGAGCTTTTCAATTCTTTGGGTGAATAAAATGAATTGGGAAGTGGGGGGGGAGAAATCCACTTATGGTGCAAAAAAAATTATTTTTTGTGTATGTTATATTTGTAAGACTTTTGTATCATTAAAATGGAAGAGAACATGTAGCAGGGATAGACTAATGTGTTGATGAGAGAAATTAGGCTGGTTTTGGAGTAAGCCTTATTTGCACTATCTAGGATAGGGTAGGATAGAATAGGATGGGATAGAATAGGATAGGGTAGGATAGGATAGGATAGAATAGGGTAGGATAGAATAGGATAGGATAGAACAGGGTAGGATAGAAAACGGTAGGATAGAATCATAGAATGGTAAGGTTGGAAGGGACCTCAAGGATCATCCAGTTCCAACCCCCTACCATAAGTAGGGACACCTCCCACCAGTACAGGTCACTCAAGGCCTCATCCAACCTGGCCTGAATCACCTCCAGGGAGGGAGCAGCCACAACCTCCCTGGGCAACCTGTGCCAGTGCCTCACCACCCTCACTGCAAACAATTTCCTCCTAACATCCAGTCTAAATCTCCCCTCTGCCACTTCAAACCCATTGCCCCTTGTCCTGGCATTGCAAGACCTTGTCAATAGTCCCTCTCCAGCCTTCCTGTAGGCCACTTCAGATCCTGGAAGGCTATTCTAAGGTCTCCTGGAAGCCTTCTCTTCTGCAGGCTGCAGAGCCCCAATTCTTGTAGCCTATCCTCACAGCACAGCTACTGCAGCCCTCTGATCATCCTCGTGGCCTTCTCTGGACCTGCTCCAACACATTCATGTCCTTCCTGTGCTGAGGGTTCCAGAACTGCACACAGGACTCCAGGTGGGCTCTGATTAGAGCAAAGGGGCAGAATCCCCTCCCTTGCCCTGCTGCCCACACTGCTCTTGCTGCAGCCCAGGACTCAGTTACTGTCTGGGCTGCATGTGCACACTGCAACCTCATGTTGAGCTTTTCTTCACCCCAGGCTCCAAGGTCCTTTTCCTTAGGGCTGCTCTCCAGCCAGAATAGGATAGGATTGAATAGGGTAGGATAGAATAGAATCAGCCAGGTTGGAAGGGATCTCCAAGCTCATCCAGCCCGACCTAACACCCAGCCCTGGCCAATCAACCAGACCATAGCACCAAGTGCCCCATCCAGGCTTTGTTTGAACACCTCCAGGGATGATGACTCCACCACCTCCCTGGGTAGCCTATTCCAATGTCAATCACTCTCTCTGGCAAGAACTTCCTCCTAACATCCAGCCTAGACCTTCCCTGGCACAACTGGAGACTGTGTCCCCTCCTTCTGTTGCTGGGTGCCTGGGAGAAGAGACCAACCCCACCTGGCTACAGCCTCCCTTCAGGTAGTTATAGACTAGAGACCAGCTAGAGAGTGACCTGGACCTGTGATACAAGGAGTAGCTGGCACACTTCTAAATCATGTCTGTATGGTCTGTGGTCAAACAGCTGAGGGTGAAAAAGGACTTTGAATAGATTCTCAACCATGATTTAATATAGATGTGGTGATTGTGCTGTATGAATGTGTCTCATAAAGACCTTTGGGACTGTACAACAAGACCCAGGCAGTAAATAACAGTTCAACTCAGCGAGCCTATAGGACTGACAGGCAGCATTTCCTATCTGTTTTGGTTGTAATCAAGTTGTCTATGTGCCTGATGCAGCTCTCCAGAGACATTTTCTGAAGTTAGCAGCACTCCATCAGCTTTTGTGTGACTGATGGCCCAAGTTAAGGCTGAATTTCAATCTCGCCTCCCTCATTTCTTTCCAACAATACTTTCACTGTTACCAGAATCAATTTAGGCAGGATATGGTTTAATACTGCCTCAACCAGCAATGGGTATTGCTTGCATCTGTACAACTCAACATGTGCCAACCTCCTGGGGATCATAGAATGGTAAGATTGGAAGGGACCTCAAGGATCATCCAGTTCCAACCCCCTGCAGGGACACCTCCCACTAGTACAGGTCACTCAAGGCCTCCTCCAACCTGGCCTTGAACACCTCCAGGGAGGGAGCAGCCACAACCTCCCTGGGCAACCTGTGCCAGTGTCTCACCACCCTCACTGCAAACAACTTCTTCCTAACATCCAGTCTAAATCTTCCCTCTGCCAGTTTAAACCCATTGCCCCTTGCCCTGTCAGTGCAAGACCTTGTCAACAGTCCCTCCCCAGCCTTCCTGGAGCCACCTTCAGATCCTGGAAGGCCACTCCAAGGTCTCCTGGAATCCTTGAGAATCCTTTTGCTTTGTATCTTTTAACACACTGCATGGCTGGGCAAGGTAGCAAAAAATCTTAGAGTAATATAGAGTAAATTCAGGCTGGGTGGTGAATGGCTGAGAGTAGCCCTGAAGAAAAGGACTTTGGAGTCTGGGTTGATGAAAAGTTCAACATGAGCCTGCAGTGTGAGCGCAGCCCAGACAGCAACTGTGTGCTGGGCTGCAGCAAGAGCAGTGTGGGCAGCAGGGCAAGGGAGGGGA
>VWZE01000619.1:1390-19572 GCA_013396675.1 Eubucco bourcierii
TTTGTCAACTTTCTTGTATTGCAGTGGAAAGACTAAATTTTACTGTAGAAATGGTAACATTGTGATTGTGTTAGGAAATTCAAGAAATCTAATGATGTCTTTCTGGTCTCTCAGAATTGCTTTTTTGTACATATGCTGTTATGGTTTGTGAAGATATAAAGTTTAACAAGAGTCGTATTCTAAAAGTTATCTGGAAGGGCAGTTCTGGTATAAGATTTATTTGTTAAATTTAAATAATTTTAACCCTGAGCTTCATCAAGAGGTAATAAACTCACAATTTTTATTCAATTATTAGAATAATATAATTTATAATAATAATATAATAATAAAAATTCTTATTCAAATAGTTAGATTTTGTACATTCTTTCGTACATACTAAAAATGGATCTGAGTTCATCTATAAAGATTTAGTGACCCAACTCTAAAAATGTCTCAGAAAGTATGTTGTGTCATCTAGAAATTGTAGCTTTGATATGTAAATTGTGATTTAGGAGAATCTTGTTAAAGTGTCTGTCCCTGAGTTTTGAAAATATCTCTACAAAGCTGCCTTTATAAAGATCCATGAGATGGCTAAAGCTGTTTCTTGTGTCACCTGCTTAGAACGTTACAGGGAAAAAAACTCCACATTTTCAATGTTAAATCTTTTTCATTTATGATGGTTCTCATGTTAACCTTATTTTTAAGTTAATTTTTAAAAAGAAAACACATGGAAAATAATTCTGTAAAATATTTGTTTTTGCTTATAAATGTATTACAGAAATGAGCACATTTTGTTCATCAGATCAGAAGACATTTATAGTTACAGAAAACTTCATCGAGAAAGATAGGTCTATATGTTAGTCCTGTACAGAATGCTAATTAGCTGTCTGTACTTCCTAAGCATTTTACTTGTAGATTCATTAGCTATATATCTATTAATACATTGCTGCAGACAAGTGGAAATGGCACTTTTCTTTCAATCTCTACTAAATATCTAAGATTTCTTATGTGGATTGAAGTTATTTATTCACTAAATTTTGACCAGAAATTAAAGATTTAATTACTGGCCTTTTAACAGTTACCTTTGAGATGTGTTTTTAGACTTTCGAAGAAGAATTTAATGCAAAAAACCCTATTCTTGTTACATTATGCAAGTGACTAAATACTCCATTTGTGTAGGAAATATATGTTGAATGAATTTATATATATATATATATATATTTTTGTTTGTTTCAGTTTTAAAACAAATAATCTAGGTAATTGTATTCTAATGGTTTAGAAGTAGGTAAAGTAACATTGTCTGAATATATAAATAGAGACATTAAACATAAAACATCTAAAGACTTTATTTTCAGTAGAGTAATACGTTAAAATACCACATTTTTTGATAGGTAATGTGAGCAGTCCAGTGTAGTTAAATTGCTTTTTTGACTTACGGCATGATACCTCACAGCACTCAGAGTGTTGTTAGGAAAGGTGTGTTTATTTGACAGTACTGGGTGACAAGGGGGATTGCTTCTCCAAAACCCTGCACACTTGCACCTTGTTCAGGTAAAGTCCTTATGCTATAAAGCATACTTATTCTGTACATGGGTAGGGCTAGTACAATTAGTTCTAGCAATAGGTGAAGTTATTACAATCAGTTCTTGGAACTCATTTCCATAACATCCTGCCTCTTCACACATGCTCATTGCCACCTGATGGGGTCATCCTTCTGGGTCTTTTTGATGAAGTCTCAACATCTTCTTTGGTCTGTCTTTTTTACCTTTTGTCCATCTGGCACCAGTTGTGGGTCACATTCCTGGCCAAAGTTTCCAATGTTATCATCTTTGAATACAGTATTCTTTTTCTCCATGGGAGTGTTTCTGAGCCTTCTCATGCTTAAACCACCTTTCTTTGTGTATACCTGATCAATAATGCCTTATACAGTTAATGGCTACCTAGGCTGATACATTCTGTGTTTTCTGTCCCCCTGTGCTGTTTTGAGGCTAATTGGAGTATTTTAATGGAGAAAATTACATTATAGGTTGTGAAAAGAAAAACAACAGTGATGTCTATTTCACTCATAGGCTTCCTGAGATGTTTAAGAATTAGAACAAAACATAGATAAGGCGGTCTCTTGGTCTTTCTCTGGGAGGCAGTGGGTCCTCTCCTCTCTGCTGAATAATCTAACTAACCACTCTACTTCTAATCCCCCTGGCTGATCCTCCAAACTCACCTTGCGTGTAAACCAAACCCTGGGGTAAGGTAGAGGGATGGGGAGAAGGTGAAAGAGTAGTTGCGTGCCCCTCCTGGGGACTCCAATTTCTGGGAGGGGTGTTTTGTTTCTGTATTACCTTTAACTTGTATATTTAATCATAGAATCATAGAATGGTAAGGTTGGAAGGGACCTCAAGGATCACCTAGTTGCAACCCCCTGCCATAGGCAGGGACAACTCCCACTAGTACAGGTTACTCAATGCCTCATCCAATCTGGCCTTGAACACCTCCAGGGAGGGAGCATCCACGACGAATATTTCTGTAAATATTCCTGTCTATAGTGTATATCTCTGTTTGTACATTGTGCTAAGCTGTAAATAGAGCTTAATTCCTTAACTTCCAGCCACCTGAGTCTAGTCTGGGTGATTTTACAAGGTGTGTGTGTGTGGGGGGGGAACGACACAAACCATCACATCCCTTTACCCATATCAGTTTCTACTCCCTTCTCTCTTCCTAAGGATTTTTGAACTTTAGTATCTGAGGTTTACTGCTTGAACATTATTTTGCAACACCACTATTTCTATAGCACCACTTATAGTCTAGATGCTAGTATTGTGCTGGAAATTGTGACTCACTAGAGATGCAAGCAATTTACAGTGAGACAATTATGCTGTTGGTTAAAATATGTGCCTCATCAAATTCACCTGACTTGCTGTTCAAAAGATATGGGATTTGAGTGTATGAGTGAAGACTGCATTCACCCACTGTGATTCAGACATTGTCTTGAACACACACATCCTTCAGGAGAGACCTAAAATTATCTTTGCTCTTTCTTTATAGTGCTAGCACTATCATTTTAAATTGCACTTTACAGAAACTGAGTGCCTTTCTTCCTGGGAGAGTAATAAACCAGCATTTCCTGGTGCAAAACAACACCTGCACTAGAACCTTTAAGATGTCCTTGGATCCGTCATATTTGTCCTAACCTGTCCATGTTCCAACATCATGATAAAACTGCAGAGGGTGAATCATCAAGTCTACCTGAAATGTTCAAAAATAGAATAGAAACTACACTGACAATTTTGTTAGGCAATCTCAGTGTGCTACTAGTTTTGTTTCCAGAAGCAATGCATTACTTAGCATGATGGTTATCAGAGCTAGTTAGGATTAATTTTATGGGTTTATTAGAATAAATTCATTTGTTGAAAGCAAAAGTTTCATGGGAACTTGTCACTTGAACATTTCTTTTAAGTGAAAGTTCTTAATCTTTTCAGAATTGACTCAATTAAAGATAAATAAATAGATTAAATACGTATCAAGTTTTCATTTTCACTGTTGCTAAACATAAAGTTTGTCAGAAATGGAAAAAAAACCATTTTAAATGTATGTTTAAGCTTATTGATTGGAATTAGTATTTTCAGCATGAATAGTATTCCCAAACTCAAAATGAAAAACAGGTGGAAAAACATAGCAATTTTTACACATCGATGATTCTAATAATCAATTTCTTTAAGTTGTCCTTCACATATGAAAAAAAGTCAAAAAGGCAAAAGCATTTATATCAAACACTGGTGTCACTTAGTCACAACTTTAATAGTTATTCCTTTTTCATATTGACTCTGGTTTTAGAAGTGCATAGCAGCATTTCATTTACTGGTGGTCATCATAAGCAGTGAGACAAAATTCTACAGAAATCTTATATTTTATATTAATGTATATTACCAGTAAAGTGACAAATAGAATATGTCTTAATACTTCAGAAGTCTTGCATACAAATGTATTTATCATTTTATTCCAAGAAAACCCTTACTGCCTTTTCAGTGTTTTTTCAACTCACTCATTTGTCTATATATGAATTATGATTATTAATATTAATAAGCAGGCAAACTATTAATATTGCATCTCTTCAGAAAACCTTATTTACAAGGTATGAATGCATGGTTGTGCTTATTTACACAGGGAACAGGCAACTTAAACAGTTAAGCAAAACCAGAAATGCAAACATAGATTTAAACACGAAAGAAATTCATTACATTAATGCTGCTTGCCCGCTAGGGGATTCTCTGGCCCCCAAACAAGAAGAGTGACATGTACAACATTTACAAGATACTCTACAAGGCTAGGTTTGCCAGGTTTGCCCACAACTATGCTGCTTTTGTGAGGAACGAATCCCTTTAGCGCATGGCAGGCAAGCAGGTGATGTAGTGGCTGTCAGACTGTGACTTGGGGTTTTCCTTGGTGCTTGAAATTGCTGCTGGTGCACATTGCAAAGCTCATAGGTCTGGAGCACCTCTTGTCCCTGTAGTTTTCTGCATGGCATCTGTATAGTTGCTTACTATAAGAGGCTTTTTTAGCTGCAGCCTTGACACTGGTTGTTCTTGTTTCTCCAAGCAATGCAAAGCTTACCATTTTGGTAAGCAAAGCAAGACAAAGCTTACCATTTTGGTCAGTACTAATGTAACTTTCCTGAGGCAATAATGACCAATAGTAGAAGAAAGTTAAAGGGATAAACTGTTCCTGCCAGTAACGGACAAAAGCAGCAACAATCTTTAGATTGATGCAAGTACTTCTTTACTCAATGCTGGTGCCTCTCTATTCCATGCAAGGGCAAGTAAAAACCCATTACTGCCAGAGCCACTTTTTAATATCAACATACAAACAACACATTTACATAATACAGATGATGTACAGTCCTGTTTCTCCCCTGGGCCAGGTGGTCTGTTATCTCCTCTCCCACAGGGCAGACATCCTGAGCTCTGGGAAACCAAAGCTGCTGACTCTCTTCACAGCTCATTATGAGGCCTTGAGCAACCTGTACTAGTGGGAGGTGTCCCTGCCTATGGCAGGGGGTTGCAACTAGATGATCCTTGAGGTCCCTTCCAACCTTACCATTCTATGATTCTATGATTATTTTTCTTTCTTTCTTTCGCTTAGCTTCCTTTGAGAAACTTGGTACTTTCACCTATGGGATCGAGTTTGCCCAAACATGACCAGAGGTATACACAGTCCCTATGTGTGCCACAAGGTCAGATAGTATTAGTCTAAACACAGCATTAAAAAAAAACAAACAAACCCCAAAACCCAAAACCAAAAAACAACAAACAAATGAAGTTTCCAGAATATAATAAAAGTGGTTATCAAAGAATAGCTCAAGTTATTGAGGATGATTCCTAGCAAACAGGAAAGGGATGCGTATTTTGCCCTCAATCAGGTCAAATTAAAAGGATATAGCTGATGATTTTCTTATTACAATAGAAAATCTTGCCTGCTTTCTAGGAACTTAAGAGATTTTGGGAAAAACACATCATGTGCATAAGACAGTTCATTAGTATTTATTACTCATTCTAAACATATTAGAAATACCAAGAGAGAATGCCAGGATATCTACTTCATCTCCTCGTGCAGGGACCGGAATGACATAGACACACCAATATGGTGATAAAGTCGAACACTTCATTACATCACAAGGCTACATTTATAGAATATCGGTAGGCAGGCATGCAGTGTGCCTCTAGCTGATAGTTTGCAGAGGTCCAACATGCACTGTCCATGTGCCCCAAGCACAAAGCTAATTGGTAGACATTTTTGGTTTACATTTTTGCCATCCTTTATTTTTCTGCTGCCAGCTTCCTCAAGGTTGTCTTTCTTGAGAAAGTACTTTCTTATCCCACATTCCTCTCCACATCTCTGCACATCCTTCTGGCTCGGTTACTACTGAGTCACTCATTCTATGCTGTCCATACCCCAACAAAAAAAAGAAAAAAAAAAAATCTGGAGAAATGTATGCATTGTGATATGCAGACTGTTTCTCAGGACTTGACACTTCAAAGAGAAAATACCATATAGATCTTGTCTTTCTTGGTTTTTAGATTGACTACATTTTTAACTTCAGTGAACAGTTTTAAGGGCACACATAAAGAGAATAGACCAATGTAGTCAAAGGTTCACAATTTCCGTCTATGCCTTTTTTCAGTTTTGTCTCAGGAATTACCAGTATTCAAACCATTGATAAATGTAAGTTGAGAAAACATACTTGACCACCATACTTCAGCATTACAGCTTCTGTAGTACTCATCTGATTGTAGTTAGAAGTTCATGCTATAAATCGCTACCACAAACTGAGAGTATCTGAAGGTTAGTAATACTATAATACAGATAATAACACATTGATCTTTTTCTGTATGTTTTAAACATAACAATTTAGACATAGTAATTTTCTAGAGGATAATTTACCTGTCTGACATAATATTAAGTAATTTCTGAATTTTGCAAAATCCTGCTATTACATTTAGATATTTATACCATTGTGCTGGTTTGAGGCTAATTGGAATGTTTTAATGGAGAAAATTATATTACAGGTTGTGAAAGGAAAACAACGGTGTTGTCTACTTTACTCATAGGCTTGTTGAGATGTATAAGACTAAGAATACAAAACATAGATAAGGCACTCTCTTGGAGAGTCTCAGGCTTGCAGACACACTCTCTAGTTGCGAGTTTTGGTCTGCTGGCCTCTCTGCTAACCTCACTAATCACTCTGCTTCTACCACTCCGACTGATCCTCCAAACTTACCTTGCGTGTAAGACAAACCCTCGGGTGAGGTAGAGGGGTGGGGAGAAGGTGAAAGGGTGGTTAGGAGACCCTCCTGGGGTCTCTGATTTCTGGGAGGGGTGTTGTGTTTCTGTATTACCTTTAACTTGTTTATTTCTGTAAATATTCCTGTATATTGTATATATATATGCTTTTATATTGTGCTAAGCTGTAAATATAGCTTCATTCCTTAACTTCCAGATGGCTAAGACTAGTCTGGGTGATTTTACAAAGTGGGGGGGGGGCAGAGAACTCCCAAACCATCACATCTTTATTTTTGGTGCTTCAACATGGGCTAATTAAATTTGATTTATTGCTAGGGAGGTCGTGGATGCTCCTTCCCTGGAGGTGTTCAAGGCCAGATTGGATGAGGCCTTGAGTAACCTGTACTAGTGGGAGGTGTCCCTGCCTATGGCAGGGGCTTGGAACTAGATGGTCCTTGAGGTCCCTTCCAACCTTACCATTCTATGATTCTATGATTCTATGATTCTAGTTCAGTCTGGAAGTTAAGATGAAGTTATTTTACTTATTTTGGGGGGTGGCAAGGCCAGCATTCCTCATTTGGGCCTACTGTTTGTTGTTGGGAAGATCGGTTCCTTTCTGATTTAATGTGGATTAAACTTAAAAGGGTGTTTTAGAGCTATGGAGAGTATCTTCTTGGTTGGGTTGGCTTTAGCATCACTGATACTATTATCAAATCTGTTTTAAATATGTCAGGAAATACTACAAATGCAGGGATTTATCTAACATCTCTGATGAGGGTAATTCTCCCCAAAACTGAGGTTCCAGACCCTCCAGACCCCTGTAGTGAATTCTTTACTCGTAACATAGAGCTGTATTTATTATGTGTGATTTTAGCCCTAATAATTCTGGTTTTATGTCAAAGCTGGCAGCTCATGGCTTGGACAGATTCACTCTGAAATTGGTCAAGAACTAGTTGGAGGGCTGGGCCCAAAGACTGCTGGTGAATGGCGCCACATTCAGTTGGCAGCTATCACTAGTGGTGTGCACCAGGGATCAGTGCTGGGCCCAATCCTGTTCAATATCTTTATTAATGATCTGGGCCAGGGAACTGAGTCCATCATCAGTAAGTTTGCAAATGACACCAAGTTAGGAGCAGGTGTCAATCTGTTGGAGGAAAGGAAGGCCCTGCAGAGGGACCTTAACAATCTGTACGGGTGGGCAGAGGACAATGGGATGAGATTTAACAAGGCTAAGTGCAGGCTTCTACACTCTGACCACAACTTCAAGTAGCAGTACACTCTGGGGACAGAGTGGCTGGAGGGCAACCAGGCAGAAAGGGACCTGGGGGTATCATGAGCCAGCAGTGTGCCCGGGTGGCCAGGAGAGCCAATGGTATACTGGTCTGTATCAGGAACAGTGTGGCCAGTAAGATTTCTGGGGAAGGTATAGGCTGGATATTTGGAGAAAATACTCCACAGAGAGAATGATTTGTCATTGGAGTGGGATGCCCAGGGAAGTGGTGAAGTTCCTGTCCCTGGAGGTGTTCAAGAGAAGACTGGATGAGGCACTTAATGCCATGGTCTGGTTGATTGGATAGGGCTGAGTGTTAGCTCGGACTGGATGATCTTTGAGGTCTTTTCCAACCTGTTTGATTCTGTGATTCTATGAATAATAAATGCTCAATTCTTTATATTCTATAATACAAACAAAAAATTTATGAACATTCTTTTTTTAGTCTAATTTCCTATGTTATACCATCCTAAGTGATGTTTTTAACACTTTTTAATGCAAGGATTTTTTCTCCTTGTATTCTGATTTCTGAATTATATGTCTATATTTAAAATAAGTGGCTTTTAGTTTTTTAAACTAATTGCTTGTTATTGCAATAATACACTGAACAAAGTGTTCTTAGCCTCTGCACACAATGGAGTACTTAATTCACTGATTCACAGTATTTCACTGATCTGATGCACTTGACTAATACTCTTTAAGTCACAAATTGCTACATTAGTCTTCTTTTAGACAAATTATTTGATAATTATGCTTTCTTACAAGAATTTAATTCCTGAGACTACTTCTTTTCCCTTTTGTTTAGCATTCTTTGTAGCATAGCAAACTCACAAAATAAGTAGTGAGAACTTAATATCCTAAATATCCTTTAGTCATTGAAAGATTGAATGTCAATAGAAAATAGCAGCACCCATGTTGAGAATGTATTAAACTATGGTAAGATTCATAGATTAGACTTGGAATGTAAAACTTTTATTTTCGTAACAATTTACGAAAGCTAACTAAATGGAATTAAGCTTTGCTGCACAGCCACATGTGCTGGTTTGAGGTTAATTGGAATATTTTAATAAAAATTAGATTATAGGCTGTGAAAAGAAAACAATGGTGATGTCTACTTCACTCATAGACTTGCTGAGGTGTAGAAAAACAAGGACACAAACATAGGTAAGACACAGAGTGTCTCTGGAAGTCAGTGTGTCTTGTAGGATCCTACTGTGTAACCCAACTAACCACTCTTCTTCTAACCCCCCTGACTGATCTTCCAAACTCACTTTGCACATAAGGCGGGGATGGAAAGTTAAGTGGAAGGGTGGTTTGGAGCTCCTCCTGAGGACTCTGATTTTTGGGAGGGATATTGTGTTTCTGTATTGCCTTTAACTTTCTTATTTCTGGTAAATATTCCTGTACATTGTGTATTTATCTACTTGTATATTGTGCTAAGCTGTAAATATCCTTCAGTCCTTAACTTCCAGCCAGCTGAGTCTAGTCTGGGTGATTTTCACAGTGTGTGTGTGGAGGGGCATGTAACTCCCAAAACATCACATCATGAGACTTATCCTAAATATAAATCTATGTCTCACCCTCAAGGAAAAATTTATTCTGTTGTTGCCCTAGTAAGAGTGATCCATAGTATCTTACAAAATAATTACATACTTATGTAAACAACCTTTTTTCGCTTAGAATAAACATGAAAGTCTTTCTCCTCTCTTATGCTTTCAGCTACAATGTTTGCATTACTCCTAATCTCATTTGAATTACATTGGTCTTTAATGCTATGTTGGACTGCTGTTTGAGGATTAAAGGACAGTAATTCTGTGCTTAAATATCTTCTGAATTATAGATGAGTGACATTTTTAATTTTACAGTTTGAATTCAAAATACTGATAGCTCTTGAAGTGCTGATGATGTATTTTGTACTTATTAGTCATGTAATCACTGACAAGACTTTCCTTTTTATAGAATTTAACGGTTTAATGACAGTATCTGAGAACTAGAAAACCACAAGTGATTCTTTCATGTCATTTTGATTTTTAGAAAGGTTGTTTTCCTCAGGAAACATCTTGTCAGTCAAAACAGGAACTGAAAAACATAAGTGAAAACTAGGATGAAAAATGTTTCGCTGGTCTTTCCCAGTAAAATGTTGCCTCTACTCTACATTTCTTCATGCTGTGTCCATGTAATTGTGATTGTCTTAAAAAATTATTCCTTAATCTTTCTAAGAAATAATTTCACAGGCTAGTGGTTCTCAGTGTCAGAAGATTTTCTTATTATTAATTTAAACATTTCTTTCCTAATTCCATCTCATTACTCTTTCACCTACCTTAGGCAGTATACTCATCAATTCACTCTCTGATGTTAAAAATTACTTGATGAGGAAACAGTAATTAAGTTTCAAAAAGTTCTTAAGACAATTTCTCTGCTTTAGAAAATACAGTGTACTCATAACACCATACTCAAAGTTTAAAGGATAAATATCTATGAAAAACAAAATAAAAATTAATTCCCCAGAGTATGCTACAAAAAATGGTAGTTGGTTCTTCAACAGTAATTGTTTTGTTTGTACTGCAGATATTTAGAATATAAAGTCATAGACCAGAATAATTTTCTTTGGAAGAGACTCATAAGATCATCAAATCCAACCATTAACAAAGTACTGACAGGTCACCACTAAATCATATGCCTCAGTAACACATTTATATGCCTTTTAAGTTCCTCCAGGGATGATGATTCCACCACCGCCCTACGTAGCCTGTTCATGTGCTTGAAAACTTTTTGGTGAAGAAATTAATCTAGTATCCAACATAATCATCCTCTGGCACAATCTCAGGTCTGTTCTTGTCACAGAACCAGAGAATCACATTCAAAATCTGGTTGGAAGAGACCTCAAATATCATCCAGTCCAATCCTCAATTCAGTACTGAAGGGCCAATACTAAACCATGTGCCCGGGTCCTTCTCGGAGTTTCAGCTTTTGAACGACACATTCCTAAGTCTGCAACTTGCCATGGGGTTGTTATGATCCAGGTGGAGCACCTGGCACTTGGCCTCATTCAACTTCATAGAGTTAGCCTTGGTCCATTGGTCTTACCTGTCCAGGTCCCACTGTAAAGCCTCCCTATTATCTAGCAGATAAACAGAGCCATCCAGCTTGGTGTCATCTGCAAATTTACTGAGGGTGAGTAAATCCCCTCACCCAGACCATTGATAAAAGTATTAAAGAGAACAGGCCTCAATTCTGAACCCTGGAGGATACCACTGTAACAGGGTGCCACCCAGACTTATATCCATTCACCAGCCAGTTCTCTATCCATTTCAGAGTGCACTTATCCAAGCCTTGTGCCATGAGTTTCTGAAGGAGAATGCTATGGGAGACAGAATCAAAGGGTTTATGAAACTTCAAGGCACTTCCCTCATCCATTATGTGGGTCACCTTATTGTAGAATTCATACTAGTCAGACAGGACCTGCTTTTCATGAACCCATGCTGACTGGGAGGACAGATTAAGTCCCATCTTGCTACAACTTCCCTTCAAGTAGTATTAAAGAGTGATAAATTCTCCACTGAGCATACTTTTCTCAGGCCTAAGCAATGCAAGATCCTTGAAACGTGTGATACCAAGAAAGAAAGTCTTTGTTTATAAGCTGAAATTACACAATCCTCTTTTTTTTTTCCAAATGATTTTCTAAATCCTGACATATCTGAGAATGAATAACAATTCATAACTGATTGTGCCAGTTTGAGGCTAGGTGGTGTCATTAAGACCACCAGGAGCAGTCCAGCAGGTGTACTGGAAAGTGTGATTTTTTATTTTTTTTTAATTTCGTACCCAAATTCCTGCATCTCTAAAAAAAATTGGCTACAAAGTCTGTACCTTCCCTTTTCCCTTGTCTCTCTCCTCACAGGAAGGATGCCCAGGTTCTTATGTCCCACAGAGGCAAGCGTCCTGGTTGTCAACCATGGCAATGCTGCCAGTTAGGTCCAAGGTGCCTGGGGCTACCAAGCTGAATTTTTGAGCTGTGTAACAAATGTATTTGGTACAGGGATAGAGAAGCATGGTAGGGAGGGGGCATTTGAGGCCTGTGGAATTGAGGCCTGGTTGGGGTAAGGCTTTGGAAGGTTCTAGTCTTGTGAGATTGTTGTAATCCCAGGTCACAGGACTGGCTGAAGGCTGAACATGGATTTGTGTATTTTACATGCTTTGCTGTGCTCACTACTATGTAGATTTGTAAGACTGTAGCTTGTGAATTACTTCTCTATTTAAACTTACCACAGTTCTCCAATCCATTGCACAAGCATTTTCTTTTTCCTCTTAGGGAGCAATCTGTTCAGTTACTAAAACCACAACACTGATCAGGGGAATACATTCATAGAATCATAGAATCATAGAATCATAGAATGTTAAGGTTAGAAAGGACGTCAAGGATCATCTAGTTCCAACCCCCTGCCATAGGAAGCGACACCTCCCACTAGNAAATCCATTGTCCCTTGTCCTGTCATTCCAAGACCTTGTAAATAATCCCTCCCCAGCCTTCCTGTAGGCCCCCTTCACATACTGGAAGGCTACTATAAGGTCTCCTCGAAGCCTTCTCTTCTCCAGGTTGAAGAGCCCCAACTCTTGTAGCCTGTCCTCATAGGAGAGTTGCTCCAGCCCTCTGATCATCTTTGTGGCCCTCTTCTGGACCCACTCCAACACTTTCATGTCCTTCCTGTGCTGAGGGCTCCAGAACTGCACACAGTACTCCAGGTGGGGTCTGACGAGAGCAGAGTAAAGGGGCAGAATCCTCTTCCTTGCCCTACTGGCCATGTTTCTCTTGATGCAGCCCAGGACTTGGTTGGCTGTCTGGGCTGCGTGAATGAAAACCAATAGATTAACTCACCCCTTGAAATGCTTATATACCAATGCAGAGAACATGGGGAATAAGCAAGAGGAGATGAAGATCTACATCAGGCTGAATAACTGTGATATAATTGCCATGGTGGGACAAATCCTATGACTAGAATGTTGTCACAGATGGCTATCTACTTTTCAGGAAGGATATAACAGCAAGATGAGGTGAGGGAGTTCTCTCTGTGTGAGAGCAAATGAAATGTGCTGAGTTCTATCCAAGGGGGGAGGTAGAACAGGGTAAAAGCTTGTGGGTAAGAATAAAGGAATGCGGTAAAGGAGATGAAACTGTTGTATGTGTCTACTATAGACCTGCAAAACAGAGGAACATGTTGATGAGGCCTTCTACAGTCAGTTGGAGGTAACCTTTAGAACTAACTCCTTGGCACTCATGGGTGACTTCAATCACCCTAATATTTACTGGGAAGCTCATACAACCAGTCAGTCCAAAAGGCTCTTGCAGTGTATCAGTGTTAACTTCTTGATGCAGATAGTGAAGGAACCAACAAGGAGAGATGTACTGTTAGACCTTGCATTAACTAATGAAGAGGGACTGGTTGAGGACATTAAGGTTGGGAGAACCTTTTGGGAGAACCCTTGGGGACAGTGATCATAACATGGCAGAGTTTAATATTATACAGGGTAAAAGCAGAGCAACAGGTAGAATTACAACCCTGGACTTCTGCAGAGCTAGCTTTGCATTCTTCAGAGACATGTTTGCAGAAATCCCACAGGCTAAGGCTCTGGAGGGTAAAGGAGCTCAAGAAAGTTGGTTAATTTTTAAAGACCACTTCCTCTAAGCCCAAGCTAGCTGTGTTCCCCTGAGTAAAAAAATTGTGCAGGCATGCTAGAAGATCTGCATGGCTAAGCAAGGAGTTCCTGAAGGAAGTGTCAGGGAAGATAGAAACTTACAATTCATGGAAGAAGGCATTTGTCACATGGGAGAACTATAGAGAAGTTGTCAGGGCATGTAGGAAGGCAACAGGGAAGGCCAAAGTCCTCTTGGAACTGAAACTGGCAAAGGAAGTAAAAGAGAACAAGGAGGACTTCTTCAAATCTATCAGTAGGAAAAGGAAGGATAGGGAAGGTGTGTGGCCACTGCTGAACAAGGAGGCAGCCCTGATAACTGAGGACGTAGAGAAGGTAGAGTTGTTGAATGTTTTCTTAGCTTCAGTCTTTACACCTAAGGCTGAACTGCCCTGTGTACTCCAGACTCTGGATGAAGGAGAGGAAGCCTGGAGGAGGGAACGGTCCCCACTGGTCAGTGCAGACTGGGTTAGGGATCGATTACACAAACTAAACATTCACAAGTCCGTGGGCCACTATGAGATGCACACAAGAGTGTTGACTGAACTGCCTGATGTTATCACTCTGCCACTCTCCATCATTTTTGCCAAACATGGCAGACAGAAGAGGTGCCTGAGGACTGGAGGAGAGCCAATATCACTCCAGTCTTCAGAAAGGGCAAGAAAGAGGTTCCAGGGAACTACCAACCAGTCAGCCTCACCTCCATCCCTGGAAAAATGATGGAGTGGCTCCTACTGGAGGGGATCTCAAGGCACTTGGAAGAGAAGAAAGTGTGCTGGTTTGAAGCTAATTGGAATATTTTAATGAAAAAAAAAATAGATGATAGACTGTGAAAAGAAAACAATAGTGATGTCTACTTCATTTGCAGGCTTGCTGAGATGTATAAAAACGTGAATACCAACATAGATAACACAGAGTCTCTCTGGGAGCTGGTGCATCTTCTGGACTTCTACTGTGTAACTCAACTAATCACTTTGCTTCTCACCCCCTTGCCGATCCTCCAAACTCATCTCGCACGTAAGGCAGGTTCTGGGGTAAGGCAGAGGGGTGGAAAGAAAGTGGAAGGGTGGTTGGGAGACCCTCCTGGAGACTCTGATTTCTGGAAGGGGTGTTGTGTTTCTATATTACCTTTAACTCATGTATTTCTGTATATTTCTGTAAATATTCATGCATATTTTGTATATATCTGCTTGTGTATTGTGCTAAGCTGTAAATATAGCTTCATTCCTGAACTTCCAGCTGGCCGAGTCTAGTCTGGCTGATTTTCGTAGTGTGGGGGGGCGAGTAACTCCCAAACCATCACAGAAGGTTATCAGGAGTAGTTGGCATGGACTTACCAAGGGGAAATCATGCTTGACTAACCTGATAGCAATCTGTGATGATATAACTGAGTGGGTACATTTGGGGAGACCAGTGGATGTAGTCTACATTGACCTTAGCAAGACCTTTGACACTGTCTCCCACGACATCCTAGTGAGCAAGCTCAGGAAGTGTGGGAATGAAGAGCAGACCGTGAGGTGGATTAGGAACTGGTTACAAAAGAGAGTTAAAAGAGTGGTGATCAATGTTGCCAAGTCCAACTGGAGAGTTATAACTAGTGGAGTCCCCCATGGATCAGTGCTGAGTCTTGTGCTGTTCAATACCTTCATGAGGGGACAGAGTGGCTGCTCAGGAAGTTTGTCAATGACACCAAACTGGGCTGGGCTGCATGTGTGAGTTTAAAAGTTCTTTTTTTCTCTCTCCTCTTTCCTTTCTAAGCTGTTTCCTATTACACCACTGTTGAAAGACAGCAAAGTGACTTGCTAAATGTTTTAAATGCTAATTGATCCATTGTAACTATGATCTTGGTATCTTGGTGCTAAGTTAGAGCCATCACATGAATGTGTCAGGGTACTGTCATAAATATTGTAGGAATCAGTGCATCCCATATATCTTAGCTGAATAGTGAAAAGTGGTTTAAGATACTCCGCACAGGTATACTGATATATATACTGCCCAAACTGTGGTTTGTGGATGGAGTAGATTAGGGCATTTTAGTGTCAGAAGTGTATTGGTGGTGTTAACTTGTAAAAGATGGGAAACTCACAGAACGAAGAGGTCCCAAACAAAAGCCCTCTCAGGTGCATATGTAATACTTCTGTACTAACGAAAAGTACCATGGAAGAAAGGGATGAGAGGTTTGCCTCTCATGGTAGGCAGTGGGAAAGGGAAACTGTGGGTTCTTTCCTCCTGATGAAAGTCTTAAAGGTGTAACCATTTTATTTTTCACTATGCTGAGGAGGAATAGGAAAACTTTGCAATGAATGGAGGCATTTTGAAACCTAAAAGGTCAGTTTTGGTTTTGTTTCATTGTTTTCCATGTTAATTGGTTTTAGTTTCTAGCCTGCCTTTGTGTGTATAAAGGAGGGAAATTGAAATCCTGAAACTAATGTACACCTTGAAATATATATGAGAGAACCGTAAAGGAATTTTTGAATTAATTGTAAAAAGCTGTTGACCAGAAGGAAAAGGGTATTCATCTTAAAACTCTTAAAGTAAAAGTGGGAAAACAGATGGGAAATTATCCCAAACTATCGTTAGGCAAGGAACTGTTAGAATAATTGGATGCTGAGATAATATTCAAGTAGGGAAATAAAATATCAAGGCATAGAACTAGCCACTGAATACTTCAAGGAGTTTTAAGGAGTTCAGATATGAAAGACAATCAAGTAGTCTGTAAAGTATTTATAAAGATAGGTCTAGAGATGTGTTTTTCTGTTTGCCTTGCCTCATGAGAATATGCATTTGAATAAAAAGGCCTACAATGGGCAAGAAAATCATTTTACCTGAACAGTGTTACCTTAAACCCTGCTGTCTTGGAACTTATAATGAGAACTTAAGGTCCCGAAACTGAGACACAAGCAAATTTTCTGAAGCTAAATGGATCATAACTCAGTCTCTTGCAGCAGCAAGCAATATATCTGAAATTTGGAAAACCAGAAGAAACCACTTGTAAAACTCTTTTCCAGGTGGTGATGGTAGCCGAACCTGAGAGCCTTTCTGGAATTGACAGGTAATGATGGAGAACCAGTGGTACATGACTGCCTTGAAACCATTGAGGTTGTGTATTCCAATTGTCCGAACAGGACAGAACAACAACTGGAGGATGCAGATCATGAATGGTATAATATTGACAGAAGCAGCTTCATGATCCAGGGAGAGAGGAAAGCCAGGTATGCTGTAACTACAATAGAACAGGTAATTGAAGCAGAAGCCTTGCCACCTAGTACCTCTGTTCAGAAAGCAGAAGTCATTGCATTGACCCAGGCCCTGGAATTGTCAACAGGAAAAAGAATAAATATATGGACTGATTTCAGATATGCTTTTGGGGAGGTACATGTCCATGGATATACAAAGAGGACTGTTGTCAACCCAAGAAAAAGCATCAAATATGTAGAAGAGATACTTAAGCTACCGGAAGCTGTCCAACTGTTGACAAAGGTCGCTGCTATGCTTCATCAAGCACATCAAAGGGTAACTCTGATCCAGGAAAAGGTAACAAATTGACTGATACTGAGGCCAAAGACAGCAGAAAACTTATCAAAGGGATAGGCTTTAGCTTGAAATATCATTAGAAATAGCATTTTAAGCAATTAGCAACTAGAAAGGCAACATTTGGCCAGATAGGCAGGGATACTTGTCTAGGTCAGCAATAGCAAATTGACATTACTGAACTATCCAGAAAAGGGTAGTACAGGTACCTATTGATATTAACAGATAGTTTTCCCAGTTGGCCAGAAGCGTTTCTCTGATGCAAAAAGCCTTGAAAGTTACCAAAGTGGTGGCGTTACCAAACGGCTTTGGAATGCCTGTTGCTATCACTTCTGATTGGAATTCACACATTGTGACCAAAATGATACAAGTGAGCAAAATTTTAGAAATTGATTGGCAACTACACACTTCGTACAATCCACAATCAAGTGGACAAGTGGAGAAAATGAACCACCTGATTAAAACACAAATAGTTAAAATTGGACAAGAGGCAAATTCGCCATGGCCTTAGGCACTACCCATCAACTCCACCTTAGAACTAAGCAGAGAACTAGAGAAGGATTAAGTACCTTTGAAATAATGCTTGGGTGACTATATACAGTAAGGGCAATGGACCCAGTGGACGCTGATCAATTTAAAAGGGAGACTTTTAATCAATATGTAAAGCAAATTTACAAGCACTTGATGGCAATAAACAAACAAATGATTGGTTCACAGTCAAGAGGCCTAGATGGCTAGTGCATAACATAGAACCAGGAGATTATGTTTATGTCAGATCTCTTTCAGACAACCCATTAGAGCCCAAGTGGGTTACACAAGGATGGAGACAGCCTGTTGTAATCATAATTTGGATGATCACAGTATCACCAAGGCTGGAAGAGACCTCAAAGATCATCAAGTCCAACTCGATACCATAGTTGGTCGTTACCACAGACCTCAA